>CM053766.1:6534171-6549755 GCA_028658305.1 Pachyuromys duprasi | reverse complement strand
CAGCACACGGCTGGGAGACTGTCCCGCTGTGGACACAGCACACGGCTGGGAGACTGTCCCGCTGTGGACACAGAGAAGCTTCAAGGAACCCTGAGCTGTAAATGTTAAAGCCGTGACTAATGGTGGAGGTGACTGTCCATGCGGGAAGAGAAGCAAGAGTGCATACAGTTAGTCGAGGTTGGAGACTGGAAGAAAGACCAAGTCCTTTGGGATCTGGACAAAGACAGGCACAGGTGCACGAGAGCTGTCCAGGAGAAGCTGAGTGACTACGAGCTTCAGTGACACTGAGCTGGGTCCACAGAAAGTCCTCTAGATTTCAGATCGACAGTCATGGTACCCTTTGAGGTGAGGCTATCATCAGGAAGATGTCATTCAGATAGAGAGATGGCACATATGGCTTGGATAATTATCTCCAATTTAATAAACGTGTTTAATCAACGTAGCTAGATGAAGATGATCAGCTGCTTCCAGAATTTTAGCATGGAAGATTTCTCTATTTGAACACTCAGAATACTCCTCAATATTGTTTTGAACAGCTAGATTTATAGAATCTAGTAAAATCCGTATGTCTTAAAAAAAACCAACATAGAATTAGAACAAAGGCTTCTCAGTATCATTTCATACAGATAGACATTCAAATACCCTCCCAGTTATAAATAGTTTTAGAATGATAGTTATGACGTTCAATGAAAAAATAAATATGTCTCTTTGTGCTTTTAAATTTCTAGAATGTTCTTCCTCTGAGATTTAGGGACAATAAATCAGTATTTCTGGAAATTCTTATAATTTTCAAAATCATGATTATTTTACACTTCTACCAATTTTTAAACTCCATTATTTGAATTGCTGATCTTCTTGTTTAAAGAATAAAATGCACTAACTTTAGAAGTACTTAAAAAGAACTACAGTTTACCAGAATATTCAAACATTTTATAATTTCAAAATGAATCATTGATGAATAAACATTCTTTTAAAGTAATTTATGTATATCATATAAATATATAAACATACATATGTATGTAAGAACAATTAAAGAAAAATAGCAAGAGGAATTTATGGGGGAATTATGAAATTATAATTCAAAACTGAAAGTTATTAAATTTATGTTAGTATTTAATGTACTTTAAATATGAAGATTCTACTGGTCTTGACCATGTCTATCCTGTCCTGAGGAAAAATTACTAACTTTGATTCTCTGAACTGTGATTCTATCTAGTCCATAGAGGTAATAGATAGCTGTTATTATTTACATGTCTATTTTCCTATCCCAGAAAATAATTAGTATTTTAATACAAATCAATATAATTAATTTTGTTATAGGTCTGGAAAGCCATCTTAGTCCACTTGTCCAAATCCTTGAAGAATACTTTACTATCACCTTGATGTAGTATAACTGTCTAGAGCTGGGAAGGTAAATGTAAAATGCTAGCTGTTTAATTATAAAAACCTGAGTTCTGATTCCAAGCTCTCACATAAATATGGAGAGATGTGTCTGTAATTTTAGTGCTGGGGAACAGAGACCAGAGGATCTTGTATCTCACCGGCCAGCTAGTTTTAAATTTGTGAGCTCCATGTTCAGTGACAGACTACGTCTCAACCAATGAACCAACCAACCAAGCAACCAATCAAACAATAAATAAAGAGTGATCGAAGAGTCTTGACATTGACCATTGACATTTCAAGGGCATGTGCATAATGTATACTTATGTAGATATACATATATATGCATAAATCACAACACACACAAGTATCACTCTAGAGGGCAACAAAATATACAGACTGTATACTTATGACAGAAAAATGAAGGAAAAGAACCTCTGAGAATTGATGCTATACACAGGACCTTTATACCCAGGCCTGCCGCAGCAGGAGAATCACTTGGATGGCATTAACGTCGTTTATGGAAACCTGCCACCAGGCGTTTTGATTCAGTTGACCTAGGACAATTGATAAATGTTTCTAACAAAATGATGTCACTTTGGGAATATTTTTATAGATGACACTGGAACCCTGGAGTGCACTGATCAAGAAGAGGAATGTGGCATCCTGTGGAAGCCCAGGATTTGTGAGGACAAGAGTCAATGTGGTTCGCATGTGCACTTAGTGACAGAGAATGAAAAAAACGGGCAATGGCTGGAATGATACCTCAGAGCAAAGAGAGGCTGACTACTGTGAACTAAGCATGGACAGGGGCATATTTGGGTAATAAGGAGCATTGGAGCTGCAGTTTAGAGACAATCACCTCAGAGGTGAAAGAATGCATCATTTATGCAGAGAAGCTCTTGTTAATTAGTTCTTGGAGGAAGGAGATTAATTGGCCAGAGACATGTTTTAATAGACTTTTTTAAAGTTTATTTTTAGGTTAAAGCATAATTGAGTTGAAAATATGGGTACAGCCTACCCCCTGTCTCTCTTCTTACAAGTGATCAGCACATAATAGTTGGATACCCACTTGGATGCTAAGCTGCCATGGGCTACATCTGAGCAGGGGTTCTAGGTTATCTCCATGAATGGACAGTGGTTGGAGTATCAGCCTCAGAAAAGACCCCTGTGCCCAGATTTTTTGTTTCTGTTGCTCTCTTTGTGGAGCTCCTGTCCCTCCCAGGTCTTACTTTCTCCTCCTTCTTTCATAAAATTCCCTGTGCTCTGCCCAAAGTTTGGTTATAAGTCTCAGCATCTGCTTTGATACCCTGCTGGGTAGAGTCTTGCAGAGGCCCTCTGTGGTAGACTCCTCTCCTGCTACCTGTGTTATCCTGATCTTTTCACTATCTCCACAGTGCTGCTTTTCCCAGAATACCATGTATCTTTCGTACATGCCTTTGTATCAAATAATATACATTAAATACATTTCATGTCTTTTGTGGTATAGAACTTATTTTTAATGATATATGATCTCCTCAAGCAGCTCAGTTCATTCCTTCAGTCATCTGGTGAATTCCATTTTGATTGCTTCAAGTTTTGGAAATTACAAATAGCTTGCCCAGGGCTGGTGAAATGGCCAGCACCTGCCAGCAAGTCTGATGACCTGAGTTTGATTCCCAAGATGCATACAGAAAGACAGAACTTATTCTCACAAGGTGCCCTCTTACCTTCACGCTCCATGGCAACTTTATTTTAACATATAGGTGAGTCATTTAGGCATCATTTCTTAGGAAGATTGTCTTTTTTCCATTCTTTGCCTTTTTTTGGCCAATGATCAATTGATTACATTTAAGAAAATCTAGCTTGGTGTCTTTGTGCTTCTTTACATCTACCCATTTGAGTACTTTGCACATTCTTCGGCACACTGCTTTGATTGCTGTATTTGGATAGCCTTGGTCTTCCTAGCTCTTTGTGTTGGATAGTCTAAGGGCTAATTTTTATTTAAAAATCTATGATGTGCCAACGAATATAGATATTATCTTATATAAAGTCCGTGAGTTTTTTTATTACAGTTAATAATGTACAATAAATGTTTAAAATCTTGAAATTGCTCATATCCAAGCAGCTGATAATGGAATAGTCAGGCTGACACTTGGCTCAGCTTCTCTTATAATGTCTCTGTCTGTAATTTCTGAACAGTGTTTGCAATTAAATGAGGGGCAGTGATGTTCCTGTGAAGGACATCATCCTTCTTTAGAGACCCTGAGGGTAAAGGAATAACGCATAGGAATGGGGAGGATCAGGTGTTAACCCATTGGGTTAGAGAGAGAAAAGAGTTTTAAAACTAGAAACATTTAATGGTCACTGGAATATGTGGACCAAATTTAGGGAGAAAATAATTTATTTGGGGAGGGTTATCTGAAGTACATCTCCAGATAAAAGCCCTGACCTGTGAATTTCCCTGTGTTGAAGATTTGAAAGTTCTGACTGGTTGAAACTTCAGACTCTGAAGAATTGCAGTAAACCCACAATCACATACATCATTTTCAAAAACTTTCTTGTCTTAAATGACTATAAATTAAGTTTAAACAAAAATCATATATTAAAAACGTTGATTATGCAGCTATATCTCTTGAGAATCACTTTGTAGAGGAAGAAATCACACACTCAAAAACAATAAGCATAGCATACTTATTGATGTGAGTTTTCTGTATTTTTGAGTTGGCTAGATATGTGATATAAAGTGCTAAATAAAATAAAATGAGTATTTTCTAACTATAAGATATTTTAGTGTTCATGTGTTGATTATTCAGTTGTCATTTTATATTTTGAGTATAAATATATTGAAGTTAAGGAAATAATAGGAACTTACATGCACATGTATATTTGACAGTTATGAATGTGAAATCTTTGATTGTATTTTGGTTAGAATTTACATTCAATACACATGAAAGCTGTAGAGATCCATTAGTACTGTCCCCAGTGCTGCCTTTGACAAGGTGAGAAACAGTTGGATTCATTCTAATTTGTTCCAAGCCATGGTAATTAGAGAGGGCGTGAAAAATAGCTCTCCACTCAATTTTCTCTAATTATTATAATATACACAAAGAAGCTCTTAGAAAAGCAAATGCATTGAGTCAATTCTATGCAACCTCTGGAAATGCAAAGGAGCAGGTTTTTCTCTCAAGTCCTGCAATGTAAAGAGAAATACGTAGCAGAGCACTAAAGATACTCATGGGAACCAATGTGGGAGGTTTTGTAAAGGCGCAAATATGGAGCCACTAAAGTTCTCAGGAAATATACACAAGTTTGGCCTCTGAGTCTTACTCTTCCCATCTGTTTTATCTGAGTGGTATGATACGCTTAAGGCAATGTTGACTCTCAAATAACTTAGTGTATTCCAAATTAAATTATCTTATTGTAGTGTGCTTAAATCTGGACTGTTCTAGCAATTGTACACCTGACTTTAAATCATCTGAAATCAAGAGGGTGATGCACTGACTATGGATACCTTTCTATGAGCAGCAGGGAAATTCTAGCCTCTAAGACACCTTGTGGAGACAAGGGTGTCCATGTTAATTTTCTGTGGATTTGGTTGCACTCTGACCTCTAGTTTCACCAGTGGTTTACTTCTGGTTTAGTGCTTTATTGACACTTCCTTGTCATAGGAGTTGGGTGTTTACATGGTTTTAAAAACAAACAAACAAACAAACAAACAAACAAACCATTGTAATTTCCAAATGTCTAGAGTAAGCAGAAGACTGCAGATAAGAACTAAAGCAGTAGGGAACAGAGTTGAGAAAGAGAGATTGTGAACTGGGTTTTAGACACCTAATACCTGTGACCTAGCCAAAAGTGAGGATTTGGAAAGCAAATTACATTTTCTTCTGGATTCAAGTAATTGTGATCTGCAGATCAATGGCCTTCCTGAACACATAAATAGTAATTTCTGGTATCTTTGAAAATAATTAACAAAGGGGCTTTGGAGATATAATATGTTTGTGGTTCATAGAAAATCAATCCAGAACTATGGAGGTTTATTTTGATTGAATCCTATGAGCCCTTAATGACAGAGAACCATCTCCTAGGGGAAGAAAAAGGCACACAAAGTTGCAGCAGAAGGAAACAGGGGATTCAAAAAGTCAGGAAAGCCTGGTGTATGACTGCTGCCTGAACAGTAAAGGGTCATTTATAAGAATGGAAGAATGGTTTTTACTGAGAACTAGGGACAACCAATAGCTGAAATCCTGTGTTAGCCTGGTATTATTGTGGCAAAATGCCATGACAGCTATTTCAGGGGAAAGGATTTCCTGTGGTTCATCAATCTGGCTGTAGACATTGGTTCCATTGCTTTTGGCTTTTTCTGGAAGCAGAAAGTCATGGTGGGGGCAAACAGTGATGGAAGCCTCTCACTTCTTGTTTCGAGAAAGCAAAAATATAGAAAGATTGGGAACCCATTATCTTCTCTAAGCACATTATCTCTGTGAGCTTCCTTCCAGTAGGATTAATCTTTTTTTAAATTTAAATTTATTTCTATAGCTTATTCACTTTACATTCTGATTGTAGCCTCTTCCTTAGTCTCCCAGTTCTGCTCTACCTCCCACTTCCCTCTCTTCTCCTCCCCCATTTCTCGGAAAGGGGGAAGCCCTCCTCCCCTATCTTCTAACCCCAATCTATCAAGTCTCCTTAGGTCTGCTTGCATCCTCTTCCTCTGTGGCCCGGCAATGGTTCCCACCAGGAGGAAGTGATCAAAGTGCTGGTAACAGCATCAATGTCAGAGACAGTCCCCATTCCCCTTACTAGGGAACAGGATTCGTTTTTTAAAGGTTCTACCACCTTTCAACACTACCACAGGCTGGTGGTCACACCTTTGAACATACAGACTTTTTGCAGGTTTCTCATCTAAACTATGGTACCACATATCTCTCTCTCACTCACAGACACACACAGACATACACACATAAAACAAACAGACAAACAAACAAAACTTTATTTTGGTAACAGATAGTAAGGCAGGGACCAGATTGTCCCAAGCAGTCTCTGAAGCAAAGCTAGCAAGCACAGGTACGGCTGCTACCTGGGAAAGACCTGCAGAGAAACTAAGTGATCTAGGGCAGGCTCTGACATACACAACTTGGGGAAATAAATATTGTTTAAAGCTGCTAAGTATGTCAAATTTGCAAATATTTTCAAAATTTTAGGGTTGGATTAATATCTTAGGAAAACAAAATTAACCTCAGGTTTCTTACAATACAAATATTTACTTAATCTTATCAAAATGTATAGTATATGATTACTGATTAATCTTAGTCATTACTCATAATCAATATTTGACCTAGCCAATATTCACTAGTGTTCATTTTCAGGAAAGTGTTTCTATTTGTATTTACTAAATTACTCTAGAAATTGAAGCAAGAGAAGTCTTTGGTTCTCTATGAACAGAATAAACACTACACTGTAGTGAAATATCCTTTATGTGATATCAGAATGTCTAGGTTCCTTAGTCATTTTGATCTAGATCAACTGGCATTCTTGGATGGTTTCAGCCTCTCAGGCTATGCAATCATTGCTCTGTAAGAGCGAACAATGACATGAAGGATCTCTGCTATGATTGAGTGCTTGTGGTTCTGGCAACTGTCCACGTGGAGGCTGACAGTAGAGGGGCATCCTGTGTCTCCTTTACTGAAGATTCCTAGGACCAGCAGTAATGACAAAAGTGACTTTGACTTTCTCCCTGCAATGATTTTCCAGCTGGGATTGGATTATAACTCATCTTCAGTCACCAGGTGCTCACTAATTACCCTATTGTCTATCCTAGGCTACAGGGCTTCCATCTGCTGTTATTCCTCTTTCTGGCTCAAAAATATTTACCATTGACTTTACATGTCGAAGCAAGTATGTTTGATGCCACACTCCCATCATCCCTTCTAACATCCCTGCTAACATCTTACATCACTTGGAAATTAATAAAAATATAACCTTAAATTTTCTATGAAAGCCTACTTTAAAAAATGTTTCATTTTGTTACCTTTCTTTCTTTCTTTCTTTCTTTCTTTCTTTCTTTCTTTCTTTCTTTCTTTCTTTCTTTTTTCCTTTCTTTCTTTTCTTTCTTATTTTCTGGGAATAAGCTCACTGGGTCAGGCATAGTTGTAGATAATATTTTCGAACAGACATCGCGTTAGCTGGTTGATGAATAACTGAAATGATGACTTAAAAGGCAGAATGTGTTTATTTTGGCTCATGGGTTTAGAGGTGTCAGCATGTGGTTGTTTGTTTCTGTTATTCTAGGGGCCATGGTGAGTGAGGGCACGACATACAGAGCTTGTGGTGGAGCAAAGCTGCTCACCAGAGTCCCCTAAGAACATCAGTCAGCTAATGTTCTTCCATTAGGTTTTATGTCTTAAGGGTTCCCATCCTTCCAGCAACGCCACAGGCTGAACTAAGTTTGAAGTATGAAAAACTAAAATATGAGCAAATATTATCTATTAAAATGTGCATTTTATATAATATGGTAGATTGGCCAGAGGGAGCAGGGAAAACATTCTGGATTAGTTATTATTATGCAGCTGCTTAATATTTAATCTTTCATACTGCATGGGGATTTATTTTTATTTTTCTAAGTGTGGATTATGGCTTCCATGCCCTTAATGTGCTATTTTTCTCAAGATAATTTTGCTTGAGTGCACATATGCTAACTACGTTTTTGTTTTTACTATATTCTCCCTATAGACTTCTCTTCATTGTACTATAGCTCTAGAAAATTGGAGAGGATCCTAAGCTTCAGAAGAAACAGCTTCTAGCTTTGTGCCCACTTTCTTGCTCATTCTTGTTAGCTTGGACTTTTATTAATGAACTCTCAGAAACTTATGTTTGTCAATGACACAACTACATGAATTCTGAATATTGGCATAGAAATGGAGGCACATCTTGTCTCACTCAGCAAATCACCTGCTCCAGACTTGTTACCAAGCCTTCTCCCATTTCAAGCCTCCTTTCTATCAATTGTTCGTCCTTCAAGTATGTTTTCCTTTCCCATTCTTTATCTGAATGTTTCTCTGACATTTGGCTCTGCTCTATATCCTATGCCTCTCACACCCTAACCTCTCAAGTATTTTCAGTCCTGAGCTCATAATTTCCTGCTCCCTTTTCATTCCATTGATAATGGAATAGTCAGGGTGACACTTAGCTCGGCTTCCCTGTGTGTCCTGTGTGTGTGTGTGTGTGTGTGTGTGTGAGAGAGAGAGAGAGGGGGGGGGGGAGCGGGGGAGGGAGAGGGAGAGGGGAAGGAGGAAGGGTAGGGGAGGGAGAGAGGAAAAACAAGAGAGGAAAAGGGAGAGAGAGAGAAACAGTGAAAGAGAGAGAATGTATTTTGAGTTTAAGAGACTTGCTCCTGTGAGTCATTCCCTGCGTCCCAACCTACACATATGGAGAGATGCAAAAATCAAATTATTTGACATTCCCTCCTACCGTACTGTGTTTGCAACCTTGAAATTATCTTACTCTTTCAAAAACGTTTGGAGTCAGAAGGGAAACCCACATATGATTTCTCTCTATGATCTGCTGGTTTGGAGAAAGAATTATTGGTCTAGAGAAGAGGTAGCCAGGTGGTAGAAGGACTAATGTATAAGCAAACAGATAGTGAGACATAGGTATAAACAGACAGACATAAGTGACTTTGTGTTTTTATTTTCCCATTGTCTATAGAGTATTATCTGTTATGGATATCCCAAGTTGTTATTCAGTTTACTTTTCAGTTTTGGAAGAAAAATCTACCGTTTACCTAAATATCTCCTTGGCTCAAGTTTTGCTTGCTTCTTCTAGGCTTTTATTCTACTAATCATTGTTAATTTTTTAAAAAATGGGACAAATTTAGTAGAGCTTGAATAAAAAAAATGATTATGACTTGGGCAGCACTGAGATTCAGAGAACTTGACCTAGTCATATATTTATAGATAGATAAAGGAGTGAAGCCCAGATATTCTTTTGTCAGAAGAAGAAAAAATTGCTTTCTCTAGACATGATGTGGGGAGGGATTAGCTTTGTGTGGGTGGTCTGATGAGGAAGGCAGGCTGTGATTGGCTGAGACTCAGATACTCCTAAGGATGTACTCTTGGGCTGGAGATGTGGTCAGTAAAGGGTTAATATTGAAAGCATGAGAATCTGAGTTTCAGCATGGGAAAACACATAAGAAAGTCAAGTGTGACAATGTGGGCTTGTCAAATACCAGTGCTGGGGAGGCCCAGACAGATAGGTTCAGTTCCCTGGCCAGCTAGTCTAGCCTCCTTCGTGAGCTTCTGGCTGATGAAGGACCTTGTCTCAAAAAACAAGTTGGATAGAGCATGAAAAAATTACACCTAAATTTGCCCAACAACCTCCTCATTATATACATATCTGCAAATAAACACTATCATACACACAAAACTTATTCACACACAGAAACACACACAAATTCTATGGGTTTCAGTTTACTTACATGCAAATTTAGGTTGCAGTTTATAAAGAAATTCAAAGTATGGAGTCAGCCTCAGGCCAAATTTAACCTAATTTAATGTCCCTCTCCTTGGATATTTTTCCCCCAGTAGATTTCATCATATTTCCCCCTCTGATTCACATCTGAGAAGTGGTAACTCTTGTGTATCGTCAATATGTTATGAGACTCCTATTTGAGCTGCTGGCACGTAATGCCTCCTATCTGTTCTTTCTTCCTTGCCATGCTGTTGTATGCTCAGGCTCCTATGCTTGGACTGCGTCTCTTCTGCACATTAATGTTCCTTTTCAATATCCCCATTACATCTCTCTGTCCTCTGGGAACACACACACACACACACACACACATACACACACACACACACACACACACACGCACGCACAAAACAAAACAGCAATAGGATCTGCTGGCATTGCTTAGCTTATCAGGACTTCCCTGTTTCCACACTGAGATGTTATTGTTCTGTGGGATTGTAATTTTCAATTTGAACTTCTCTTTTTGTCTCCTTCCTAAACATGAGAACCCACATGGCTTAAGCTCTTTTCATTCCAAAAATTTGGGTGCACTAGTTAGCTCAGAGATGTGTGAAACATTAATGAAAATGAAGCACAAGAAATGTCTTTCATTGACACAGTCCATGCAGAAGCAGGCAACCTGGTCTATCGGTTTTAAACAGTCATAGAAACAGCATAGTTCTTTTTGGTTGTTTTTCCTGATCTTAGTCAAGCATCTAGAGAATAAGTAGCAATAATGTCAACTGTGGAGAACAACAAAAACAATGCAATCTCTGTCCGGTAGTGTATAGACTGACAGCTCAAGAATATTTGTTATCATTGTAGAACATTTGCTAACAGTTAGGAGAAAATGTTTTATATAGTAGATTTTATATAATTATGATTTCAATTAATAATTTTTGTATAATTGTAATAATAATTTATATTATTTTTCTTGAAATTTATGGTACATTAAAGCATACACCTCCTACTCCAAAAGGCTCTGCATGGTTTTCAGAAGGTGCAGTTTCCCTTTAATTAACACCAAGAAATACCTGCACTTTAGAATTGATTCATGATTAATCAGTCATATTTTCTAAAAGACATTTATTTTGATTAGATGGTATGAAAATCAGCCTGGAATAATTCCTCTTTCACTGGATGTACCCTCTCCTCGTGTTACTGAACCTCACTATTTTGGATCCCTAGAATGATTCCCACTTCAGTTCACATTACTTTCCTTTAATGAAAATTAATACTTTTCCTCCTGCTGCCTACTGCTGAGCTAGTTTTATTACAGATGATGTTTGTCAGTTTTGTTCTGTTTTTAACCCACTGAAGGGTGACTCATTGTCTTTCATTTAAAAGTGCTGTGTTTTCACTATGTTCCGGTGAAGACCAGGAAAATGGGTAAAAGCACCTTTGAAATACACATCCTGTTGCAAAGTGGTGACTAAAATTTTAGAACCTGTCACTTCCAAATTCTTCTTTCTTTTGGTTAAGAAGTCTATGCTGGGTATTCAAATGCTAAGTAATTGGACATATATTAAGTTGCATTTAGGCATTTGCACCATTAAAATTGAAGTCTCATAGGATTTCTTTCTATGACCTGTGTGTGGTGCTTTTGTGCTCTGCCTTAGTTAGCATCGTTAAATACAAATATAATTACAATGCAAGTGATCTCATTACCACAGGGAAGACAGGGCATAATTTTCTTTTTATATCTCTAAGGACTAGGTCAGTCAGCCAAAGTAATACCCAAGAACATACCCTAGAAGAACACACCGAGACTGCCTTTACATTTCATCTTTTTTTTTTCAAATTTGTTTGAAATTCAGATTATGCTTATGTGTTTAATGTTCTTTTCTGTAGAAATATTCTTGTGAATTTTTGTACCATCATGTAGGGATTTTCCATCTGTAATTACTAAACTTTTATCTTAACTCGTTTAGTTGGCTTTGCTATCTATGCATATTCTATTCTAGATCTTGTAGTGAAGGCATTTGTAGAGGCGATAATCATTTAATTTTAAATAAAATGTTATCATCAGTGTGTGCGTGTGTGTGTGCAACCTCTCTCTCTCTCTCTCTCTCTCTCTCTCTCTCTCGCACACACACCTCATTCTATTAATTGAAGACCTTAGACTAAGAAAGACTAAAACATCTCAGAAGAGAAGAAATTTTGCTTTAGGCCTGATGTACAGAAATCATCCCTGCATTTTCAGTTTTCATGTTTGCCCCATGGGCAGCCAGTTCAAGACTGCAATCTGAATTCTCACCTTCATGTCCACCTTGTTCTTACTGCTCTCATTGCTGCAGGGCCAGTTCCTTACAATGAGGAGGTTTAAAGAAGTCCTTTTCACATGGATAAATTATCATATTTGTCCATACTTTTATTTTGTTCTTTAGTGTCTTTGACTGTACCTGTGTCCTGCAACCTTCTGCTTACAAGGCTGCTGTTGGAGGTGGGACTGTCCAGTGAGTTTTCTAACCGCTCATAGTCCAAACCTCTCAATACAGATAGGTTCAGCAGGCACTCAGTATTTCAGCTCAGCTAAGATTCTGCAACTCCTAGGTGGCTTGGAGTCAGAACTGAGTCATTCTGAAGAGTCTGGGTGTGGTGTCTTTATCCTGGATTAGGCAGGTATAGGGTTGGATTTCTAATTCACAAAGTGGCATTTTGATCCATGCCTTAAGATCAGGGGAGAGGCTGTGTGGCTCTGAAGTTAATAATGTCTTAATTCTACAAGTGTCATAGGTAGTTTCTTTCTTGGCAGCAGAATTTGACCTTGTAAGTGACTCTTGATAACTCATTTCAGATTCTATGCCTGTAGTGTTTTATTGAATGTACAACTAACTGTATATCACTTTCTCAGATGAACTAGAGTGACTTTTGTTCCATTTTGAAAAGTCTTCATCAATGTAAGGCAGTTGGGATCAGTGATTTTCTACCTCCCAAGTAGTTAGAGGATACTCCTAGTATGCATGGAGTCTTCATACTTTGAGAAATATTTCTCAAAAGTGAAAAGTGAAAGTGAAAACAGAAGATTTCTTTTTTTATTTTAAGATTTGGCAGAAATAATATGAATTAAGTGTACTGCTTTTAATTACTTTATATGCAACATGTTGATGCTACATTTTGTGCCAAAGGAAGTAAAAAGAAGGCAAATAACTACACTGGGTTACATATGCATGTGTGCAAACTTTACATGTATGCATATATCATATTTGTAACACTTTACCAGTTCTCTGTGCAAATGGCCACGTTTATTTCTCAGGTATCATTGACATACATTTGGCATCAGGCAGATTCCTGTTTTCACCATCTGCTTCCACCCTTGAAGAAACTTTACTGAAGGTCTGCTTCCTTGGTGTTGCCAGCATGGCACGGTCTTTACTGTTCCCCAGTTCTTGAGTCGTGACAGAACACTGAAGTGCATATTTGACGCTGACTGCCCTTTATGCAGCAGATTGTATCTTACTCAGTTAGTTCATCTCTGTTTAAGCTACCAGTGTTGTCTTAGTTACCTTTCGATTGCTGTGAAGATGCTCCACAATCAAGGAAACTTACAGAACAAAGTTTCCGGAGAGCTTCTTTGTGGTTTCGGAGGGTGAGTCCACAGCCATCAGCATGGGCGGGGGGGTCGTGAGAGCAGACACACAGGCACGGTGCTGGGCATAGCAAAGGGGTAACCGCAATGGTGGGCATGTGGGGGGGCGGGCTGGGGGTGGAGAGTGAAAGCAAGCTAACTGAGAATGGCATTAGCTTTTCAAGCCTCAGAGCCTGCACCTAGCGACCTACCTCCTTCAAGAAGGCTGCATCCTCCTCAAACAGTTCCAGCAACTGGGACCCAAACACTCACGGTATGAGCCTGTGAGACCATTATCACTCAAACCGCCATGAGTGTGATTCTTCAGAGATGGAGTTTACATTCACAATGTTTTTGGTTTTGTTGTTGTTGTTCAGTTAAAATGCTCTTCAGGGTCTGAGTGCTGTTAAAATTGAGAGCAGTTCTTGACTTGCTCTGGAGAGCTGTCTGTACAGGTCATTCTGCGTCCTCCCAGAGTGAGAAAGTCGGGGGTTGTTGAGATTTGTCTGATGCATTTATTTAGGGCTATGTTTTACAGTTTTTAATGTTGACAGCGTTCCTTTGTTTCCTAAAAGAATTACATGTACCCACTACTCTGGAGGCTGAGACAGGAAATGCAGGTCTGGGGTTAGAGGGCAGCATGGGCAACTTGAGAACTAGTCTCTTAAAAAAGTTAAGATTAGAACAAAGGGCTTTTATACGTCCCCAGTGCAACTGATACTCATTTCTATGATGGAAAAAAGGGTAGGATTTGGATGTTTCTGACATTTACTATACATGCCCTCCAATTTTAGCGCCACTTTTCTTAAAGTCTAAGCGTGGATACTTTGTGTGGGTAGTTCTACCTTCAGTTTATTAATATTTTATTTAAGGTATTTTCACAGGAGTTCTTAAGTGCCATATATTTCTTTTATTGTGTTGTCTTTGTGATTTTGTTAGTTTTTCTCTGCTGTCTCAGGTCTATACTTCATCTTAGACTTACAGAGATAAGGGCAAGCTTTGAAGATGTCAGAGCACAGCGTGGAGCAGCCCTATCCTCAAGAGAGAAAGCAAGGCAGTCATGGCTTGTTTGGGCACTCACTGGTAGTCTGATCCCAAGTAGTCATGCCAATAGAGATAGCATCCTTCTCTTCCTTCCTCCCCCCTCTGTTTTCTTTCTCTCTTGGAGGTTTTCCCTTTTCTTCTCTTCTTTTCTCCTCTACTCCTAACCCTGTGTGCTCAGCCTTGCAAGTGTATGCAATTATATGGAAAATGCTGTATTTTGAGGGCTGGCCTTTATATATATTTTTTAATGTATATTTTCATTTTGGCTTTTAATCTATTTGCAATGAAATTACTCATGATAATCTATTGCAACAAAAAAATCACTTATAGTTTCATGCCATTTTGTAAATGATTTTATTTGGTACTTTGGATCTTTTTCCTTAATTTTGAGAATTTATATTTGTATTGGCTATTTTCATTAATTCTTTGGTTTTGATGCTATTAGTTTGCGGTCAGAGTTAACATTTCCATTTGTCTACTGCTAGTTTATTTTTTCCATAATTTTAATATCCTATACTCCATTTAGCTCATTAATTTTAAACTATTTTATTAAATGATTTACTTAACCATGTTAATTTCTCTGCCAATATTAGTTTAACTGAAGTCTTCAGAGTTAGCATCTAATAGCATTATTTTCTGACATATTCCCCACATGTAAAGCTTCCTTGGAAGTTCCTGCCGGGGTGTATTCAAGGCATACAGACCCAGATTTTCACCCTAAAATTCTAGCAGTAAGCAGATGAATCAGTTTCAGCTCCCTGCTCATATGTCTGAGATCAGGTTTTCTGATTCGATGTGGGCATTACTACTGTCTCCAGCCCTGAGGCTTCAATAATATACACATTTAACCCTGAATATGAATTATTTGGCACCTCACACTTACTCCGCAGAGGACAACCTCAATGTAAACATTTTTGAGCTTATTGCTTTATTTGTTGTTTTTTTTTTAGGCATAGATCTAAGATAGTATTTGTAATTTCTTTTTTTTTAATTTATTTATTTTTATCTCAATCACAGGTTAGGTACTTTGAATCCCAGGCTTAGCCCCCTCCCCCATTCCCTCCTACCCTCCCACTCCCTCCCTCATCTCCCTCTTCCCTGCCCCCTC
>CM053766.1:6497626-6533671 GCA_028658305.1 Pachyuromys duprasi | reverse complement strand
CGTGGTTTTTTTCCTTCAGTTTATTTGTATGGTGGATCACATTGATGGATTTACGTATATTGAACCACCCTTGTATGCCTGGGATGAAGCCTACTTGGTCATGGTGGATGATATCTTTTATGTGCTCTTGGATTCTTTGAGAAAATCAACAAGATATAGACAAGCCCCTAGCCAAACTAACAAAAAGGCAGAGAGAAACGGTCCAAATCAGCAAAATCAGAAATGAAAAGGGAGACATAACTACAGACACTGAGGAAATCCAAACAATCATTAGGTCTTACTACCAAAGCCTATATGCCACAAAATTTGAAAATCTAAATGAAATGGACAATTTTCTTGAGAGATTCCACCTACCTAAATTAAGCCAAGATCAGATAGGAAGATTGAATAGACCTATATCTCCCAAGGAAATAGAAGAAGTCATCAAAAGCCTCCCTATGAAAAAAAGCCCTGGGCCAGATGGTTTTAGTGCAGAATTCTACCAGACCTTCAAAGAAGTCCTAACACCAATTCTCTATAAAGTGTTCCACAAAATAGAAATAGAAGGAAAATTACTGAACTCTTTCTATGAAGCATTTCTCTTTTTGTATTTGAAAAACCCGTCTTACTTTTTTTCTCCCCTTTGTAATGAGAGTGGTTCTCTCCTCTCTCCTTTAAACCTCCTAGTGGATAAAAGTTTTGGCCAGCTATGTGTGTGTGTACACTGTTTTCTCCTTGCCTAAAAGCCTCCAGTGCTCACCTTTTCCCTGGCCATGTTTGTTTCTCCTTTGGAGCAGCTTTTCTACTGTAACATTTACAATGAAGCGTCATACTTGACTAGAATACTAGAATACCAGATTTTTGATGTTCTATCCCATTGGAGGGAATCGTGTAATTATTTGTTCCTAATAAACCAACAAGTTGGCATCTTTCCCTCCTTCCATTTATCCTTCCCTTTCTCTGTTCCCCTTTTTTCTTTTCTCTTCATATTTTCTTTCATTCTTTATCTTTATTTTTTGCATATTTTTGTCATATGAATTTGTGCTAATCAGTATTATATTAAATGAGGATAAAGTCTAAATTATGAAATATTTATTTCAAATATAATAAATTTTAATATGCATAAAATGTGCAATTACTTCCTCTAATTCTATACATAAAACTATTGGCATGTGCTTTCATAGTTATATATTTTTTTCAGTTTTGTATTGCTGGAAGTAATTTGTAGAAGTGAAAATAATTATCAAAGTCAAGATTTATAACACTTCTGTAAAATGATCCTGAAACATTCAATCTGAGAGTAATGTGGAACTTTGAAGGATAAGTACCTCCCTCATGTTTTTGAGTACCTGGTACCTGGCTGGTGGTGTGTTAGAAGGTGACAGAACATTTAGAAGGTATAGATTTTCTAGAGGAAGTACATTACTGAGGGTGGGCTTGAAGGGTTCACAGCCTCTCTCCACTTCCAGTTTGCTTTTTTAACTTCCTAGTAAAGGCTAAAGATGTGATTTCTCAGCTTCCTGCTCAGGATGCCTGCTGCAATATGGCCCAGTCATTCATGGACTCTCTCCGGAACTTCAGGCCAAAATACACCCTTTCCCAGTTGCTTTTGGTCATGGTGTTTCATCACAGGAACAGGAAGAGTAACTAAACACTTATAGTCACATTACTGCATTCCCACAATAATTACTAAGTACTGGGGTTATGCTAATTTCTAATACTTTGATGAGAACTGTGTAATTTCAAAGTATTAACAGATGGCCATATCATTTTACTACAAAAGACTATTTGGGTTACTTAAATGTCATACATTGCTGGGCTATGAAGGGTCTACTTTGAAAAAAAGTAGTATTCCTCTTAGTTCCCGATCATTTCTAATGAGCTATGCTAGCTGTTTCTAAGTCAGCATGACACAGGCTAAAGTCATTCTGGAAGAGGGGATCTCTCTTGAGAGATTGCTTCCAGTAGACTGGCTTGTTATCAAGCCTGTGGTGCATTTTCTTTATTGATGATAGATGAGAAAGGCTTGGCTAACTGTGAGCATTGCTACCCCTGGGCTGGTGGTTCTATAGGAAAGCAGGCTGGGCCAGCTATAGGGAGCAAGCCAGCGAGCAGCACCTCTCCAGGGTCTCTGCATCAGCTCCTCCCCCCAGTTTCCTGCCCTGTTTGAGTTCCTGTCCTGATTTCCCTCAGCAATGGAGTGTAACCTGAGTGTTGTAAGCTGAATTAAACTGTTCTGTTTATAGTCATGGTATTATTTTTAAAGACTTATTTATTTGTATATATGAACACTCTACTTGCATATATGCCTGCATGACAGAAGAAGACATCAGATGGTTGTGAGTCACCAAGTGGGTGCTAAGAAATGAACTCAAGCCCTCTGGAAGAGTAATCAGTGCTCTTAACCACTGGGCTATCTTTCCAGGTCCCTAGTCATGGTGTTTTAGCACAGCAAGAGAAACCCTGAGAGAATTGTATGGACCTGTTTATAAATAGTAACATCTTGAAAGGCTAGTGGACTTATTGCAGTCTCCTGTGGGGAGTGGTCTAAGTCAAGGTCTATTCAAGTCTTGCCTCTATTTTAGTGTGAACTTGCATTACTGACATGTCTGATCTCTTTAATCTTATTTTCTTAAGTGATATGCAGTAGCCTATTAGTATAATAGACGTATTGTCTATCTGTGAATAGGAATAAGTTGCTATTTGATATGATGAATTGCTTTGCTGAGAACATTATATCTTAATACCCTCATGCTTGTCTTTGTGCAAATTAAAATTATTTTTTCTTCAGTATTCCATGAACACATTTTATTTTTGTAAAAAGTAAAATCACTTTCTTTGTAGTCTGGCAGACTACGTTTTATATTATGGTGACTTGCTCTCTCATAAGAACCCATGCATCTTTCTTTTGTTCATGCATTTTTCTTTCTAATCTCACAAAAACACTTCAGTGGTAAATACACTCAGTTCCTCATACAGTATAGATAAGAGTGATACCCACATGTAAAGGGACATCCTTGAAACCTTATAGCTAAGAAGTAAGAGTTCAGTGTTGCACAGCCAAAGCAATTTGCTGTGTAACCTGCATCCTTGAAATCACCCATAAGTAGTTTTTCCGTGTTCCTTCATCCACAGGCTATCGGCCTTCAAACCTATGTGCTTCATTATGTGGACTAGTCCTCATTAAACTTGCAGTTCGGCAGAAGTGCAGCGTATTTTAATCTATGCAAATTAAAAGCATATTTCAGACTTGGCCCAGCTAGTAGAGGATGGGCAATTTTTGTTCTTCATGAAGTAATCCTTAGGCAGCTATTTTCTCCAAATGCTAACTCGGTATTTACTATGATTTTTTTAGCTATGACCCCACCCTCTACCCTGGGAACTCAAATGATATCAAAAGGAACTCCTTACAAATTCTCAAACTCCAAACATTGCCACAAGGGTGAGATTGTCCTTTTTCCAGTGACAAAAAAAATCTACTCTAGCAAGGATTGAACATGGATACAGCCAAGTCTATCTTCTTATAGCAGAAGCTACAAACCACGAAGACTACCAAATAGTAGCTTGCCTCCACAAGGGAATGCAGAGCAAATGGTCAAGAACTTCATATTTCTATCCCATGCATACTAGTCTACTGTTGCTGCAGTAGCAGGTTTTTCTAACTTTACTAGCCGAATACAACACAAATTTATTATTTTATAATCCAAGTGCAAAATTCTCCCTGTCCTGAAAGCAAAGGGTTGATGAGACTGTACCCTTCTGGATGCTGCCAGGAAAAATCTGATTGTTTTTCCAGTTTCTGTCAACTATTTTGACTCAAGGCTTCTCTGCCTAAGAGTCAACATTTCATTCTGGATTGTGCATATTCCACTTCCCTCTCCCTTGTAGGAGCCTTTATGAACAGAGGTCCATGGACAGCCTAGCAAATCTCCATCCCAAAATGATTAATTTGATGACATCTTTAAGTTCCCTTTTGTCCTTGTGAGGGAACATATTCTTAGGTTCTGGTGATTCCAACATGACTGACTTGAGAAGTTGTTTTATGCTCATGACATTATGTGAAAATCATCTTGTGCTTTTGTATGCCACAAAGTTATCAATATTAGAAACGGAATTGTCCATAAATGTATATTAAGCACAGAGGATGGTGTTATTTCCTCAAGTAAATTTCTTTTTAGTCTCCTTTCCTCCATTGTCTGCAATGGAGAAGAATGGTCTGGAAGCATTCTCAGTTTTCAAGGAACAGAAAGTACTGCACAGTGTATCTAAACAAAATTCCAATTTTAATAGCTTTCTCTCTTTTCATCTCTTTCCCTTCCTTATTTTCTCCCTCCTTGTTTTTCTCTTTATCCCATCATTATAACACACACACACACACACACACACAGAGAGAGAGAGAGAGAGAGAGAGAGAGAGAGAGAGAGAGAGAGAGAGAGAAGAGTCGGGGAAGGAGAGTGGTAAGCTAAAGCTTGTACATTTATTACTAACAACAAATGTATGATGATGAAGAAAACATCTGGCAAAGAAAATGTATGTTTGATTCTTTGTTTTAAATAGAAAGTGCTTATACAAGGATAAAAACATTAAAATTTTCCAGGAGATTGCTTGAGGGGTGTGAAACATCTTTCCCAAGAGAAGTAATCTCATGTCTTCAACTGAATTTCTGACAGGAGTTTGATGACTTGCCTTTAGGGCACAGTGTAATGTGCTGGACTAGGCAGATGAGTCAGAAGGCAAGAAGAGTTCACAGGGAGCTTTCTTCTAAAGGCAGAAAAAACCCTCTTAATGGGTCCTTTGGAAGAGTTCCCTGAGCTGTAACCTTGGTGGATGTTGGCTTCAGGATCATTAACCACCCAAGATAAATACAGTCCATAGGAGGTAGTGTTCTTTCCAGTGTGAGTTGCAAATGAGACCAGTCATTTACAATAAACACAGCTAAAAGAACAAAGTTAAGCAGTGATGAGTCAACTATGTTGGCCTGTTTTTATAAAAGTTCTGTTAGGAAAGAAAAACCTCCAACAATTTCTAATTTTGACAATTATTCAAAATATTTTTAGAATACAGAAAACTGCAGGTTTACAGACAGAAAGCTGGAATTAGGTTTCCTAATATTCTACTTAATAGCTGGTTACCTTGCACAAGTGACTTAATCTTACAATAATTAGATTATTTTTACTTTTTAAGTGATAATAAAAACATTTGCATGTACCACTTTTAAATGTTTTATGAGGATTATAATCACCCTGAAATAGGCTTGGAAATTACTTGGTATCGTGTCAAGTAATAAAATTCTCTATCAACATTTTAAAGTATTTATAATTTTAAGGAACTGATTGCTATTCCTGGCATAGACTTAATTAATTATTATCAAGTATTAGTAAAAAGTATGACATAAGCACTAACAAATTATTCTGAATATTTTCAGTCTTTTTGTTGGTATTAGAGTAATCAATACCTGTTTTAAGAGAATAGTTTTTTGACTTTTAAAAGATGTGTACACATACAAAATGAGTCTATGAATCAAGATAAATAAAAGTTTCAGTATTTGCCTCTTAGCAGTAACTGTAAAAATTAGTTCAAACATTAGATGTTTTATGTGAATAGAATCTTAAACTATGTACTCTTTGTGTCTAACTCTCTTCACCTGGTATATTCCTATTTCTTTTTCTATTTAGAGTAACACATAGATAATGAATTTGCTTTTTCTATAGCTGAGAAAATTTTCATTGTATTGTGTATTGCATTGTGCTTGTTCATTTAGTCCCAAACTAAATGTTCGTGAGCTAAATAAATAAAACTGTTACATAATTTAGTGAAAGTCTTTTTATTTGCATTTATAGTTTTATAATCAGATTTCCAAATTACAAAATGCTGCTGAAATGGATCACTTATTTTGTGGTGAACTTATATATGTGGGTATGTCAATGTTTCCTTTTGAACTGGCAGAAGTGTTCTTTTGTTTCTTTCAGGAAAGGTTCATTGATTTGTACTTGTCTTGTTAAAATGTATGCATTCACAGTTCAGGATACAACTTTAAGATCCAGTGGATTCATTCCACTTAGAATTTTATTTTGCTAACATATATATCCATCTTCTGCTCTAGTTAAATTCACTTACTATTTCTACTACTGCTTTCATAAGATTCTTTTTTGAATTTTTATTTTTTATATTAATTACAGTTTATTTACTTTGTATCCTGGCTGTAGCCCCTTCCTTCATTCCCTCCCAACCCACCCTCCCTCATCTCTTCCCTGCCCCTCTCTAAGTCCATTGATAGTGGAAGTCTTCTTCCCCTTCCATCTGACCCTAGTTTATCAGGTCTTATCAGGATTGGCTGCAATGTCCTCCTCTGTGACCTAGCAAGCCTGCTCTTCCCTCAGGGGGGTGGGAGTGGGAGGTGAAAGAGCCCATCACTGAGTTCATGTCAGAGACAGTCTCTGTTCCCCTTACTAGGGAACCCACTTGGATGCTAAGATGCCATGGGCTATGTCTGAAAAGTGGTTCTAGGTTATGTCCATGTATGGTCCTTGGTTGGAGAAACAGTCTCAGAAAAGACCCCTGTGCTCAGATACATTTGGTCCTTGTGGCACTCCTGTCCTCTCCAGGTTCTATTAACTCCCTCTTCTTTCATATGATTCCCTGCACTCCACCGAAGGTTTGGTTATGAGTCTCAGCATCTGCTTTGATACACTGCTAGGTAATTACTTTCAGAGGCCCTCTGAGGTAAGCTCCTATCCTGTTTCTTGTTTTCTCCTACTTCCAATGTCCATCCCATTTGTTTTTCTAAGTGAGGGTTTTTCATCTTACTCTAGGACCTCCTCCTTGTTTAGCTTCTTTAGGTGTACATATTTTAGTATGTTTATCCTATCTTATAGGTCTAACATCCACGACAGCACTGTATCATTTGGAGAAGAGTAATATTCCACTTCTTTCTTCCAGTCTAAGTATCTAAAAATGCTGTGTTCCTTGTTTTTTTTCCTTTTAAATTATCATTTATTACAATTTATTCAATTTGTATCCCAGCTGTGACTCCCTCCCTTGTCTTCCTCCAATCCCACCCACCCTCCCTCTTCTCCTCCTGTGCCCTTCCCCTAGTCCATTGATAGGGGAGGTCCTCCTCCTCTATTTGATCCTAGTCTATCTGCTTGTTTTATGCATTGCCTATTTTTGTAGTAAAGTGATGAAGTCTTGGAAACCATGAACTTCCTAGTCAGGGGAAAGAAGGGGATCTTTTCAGCCATGATGACTAAAACAAGCAGGATATGCAGCATTTGAAATTACCACATCACAAAAAGTTTCTGTGTGCCTTTGCCAGACATCTTATTTGCCCTCCACTGTACACTGCACAGTTTAGTTGAGCAGCTTGTTACTGCATTGATGTTTTAAGTTACTGTTTAGAAAATGTAAACTTCCAGCTCCCCTGCAGAGAGGATTCAGCTTCTCCACTTGAGTTACTTTGGCCAGTGCAATGTGGCAGAGATGGTAAATCCTCACAGTGCAGGTGGCTGTACATCTGTACTGAAGGACCTGGTTTTTGTTGTATGTTCTTTTGAGTGCCTCAAAGTTAGTATTATTATTATTTTTTTGCAGAGAATGTGGCTTAAAGAGATGCCACTTCTGCAGGTTTGGGCACAGAAGGAGGCAGAAAGGAAACCGATTTTGACTTCTACCCCAGTGCAAAACTGCTCCAGATGATAGACTGGACAGAGACCGGTAAGGCAGCAGTCAGGGTCTACTGATAGATCTTGCTTTTCTTTTTTTCTGTTCCTTATATCCAGGAAAAAAAAACATTCACAGATATTTAAGTAAGATTAAATATGGAGTTCCTACTTATGATTATATCTGAGAAGCTCTTAAGAGCTAAATGTTCTTATGGATGATTGAATGGAAATCAGGCATAAAAAAGAAGAGACAGAGGTTAATATGAACACACACTGAATGAAGTAATATAACAATATATTTTCTAGGATAATTTTTATTGAAATTTTTTTCATACAATATATTCTTTTTCTTTCCTTTTCTGAGTAGAGGCTTTTTATTTTTATTTTATTTGTTATTATGAAAATATTTTTAAAACAGTATTCTGACCAATGCTCCCCTCTCTCCAAGATCTTCCCCACCTATCCAACTCCACATCTTTTTTTCTCTCTAATTTTAGCAAGCAAACAGACAAATAAAAAAGAAGGAAACAAGACTAAAACAACACACACATACACACACCCCATAAAAACCCAAGATCAGAAACAATACTACATAAGCAAAAGATCAGCAAGGTTAAACAAACCCAAACAAACTAGTATGAGAGAAAAATATCTCCATAAATACCGGTGAGTTCATTTTGTGTTGGCCATCTAATTCTGGGCATGGACCCTCACTGGTTTGTACACCCAGTGAGACTTCACTAGAAAAAAAATATTTTTTCTTTTCAAGAAGCTATCAGTTGGTGACAGATCTTAGGTAGGGATTAGGGTTAGTTCCTAGTTTCCCGCTCATCTCTGTGGCCCTACCCGGCTTAGATCCCTGCAAGCCCCATGCACACTGCCGCAGTCACTGTGAGTTCATATGTGTACCGGTACTGTTCTTGCTATTTTCTTGGTGTCTTCCATTCTCATTGCCTCTTATAATCTTTCTGCTACTTCTGAAGTGTAGCTCCCTGACCCTCAAGGGTTTTGCTGAAAACACTCTGTTTAGCACCGTCTTCCAATATCTCTCTCCCTACACTTTGTCCATTTGTGGGTCTTGCTATTTGTTCCCATCTACTGCAGCAGGAAGTTTCTCTGATGAGGGCTAAATAAGACACATATCTATGAGCACAGGAGAATATTTTTGGAGGCATGTTTTTGCTAGTCCCTTTAGCAGAAAGTAGTATTTGATTATTCCTCTAGGTCCCCTGTCTATCTCACATCAGGGTCTTGGCCACCAGAGCAGTGCCTGATATGTGTTCCATCTCATGGAATGAACTTTACATCCAATCATGTGTTTACCCCCACTGTAGGTAGTTACCCCTACAATGTTTGTGCCACTATTGCATATCTTGCAGGCAGGCACCACTGTAGATTAGAGAGTTTGTAGCTGGATTGGTATTTACTTTTCTCTTCTGTTAGTGTGCAAAGGACCTGCTAGTAGAGTGAACACCAGTGAGTAGGGTGGAGGCTCTATGTAGGCACCAGCTTGACTTTTCCATGCTCAGTAAGTTATGTAGGTGTTGTCTTCAATAGCAGTGCCTTGCCATTAGTCTGTGGAGAGCAACCAATAGCCTTGGCAATTGCCTGAGTTGTTTCGGGACTTGCAGAGGCCTCTTTGCCTAACAACTCAATTACATATAACATTTCTGGCAATAGATATTTCATTTGCAGGGAAGAGAGCTCCTGTTGGGGCTTTCCTTCCCCATTTGCTTGGTGATGCCATTGAGGAATATAAAAATACATATTTATATATTATAAAAATCTTCTACTGTAGCAGATTTCCATACAACAGTACTAGCTGTCCCTCCCTTCTTTACTCCTCTCTCTCTTCCCTTGTTTAATCCTCCCACTCTAGCTCTTCCCACGTATGCATAATTAGAAATTCTATTTCCCATTCCATGGGAGACCCTCCCCTGAACCCCTAGTCTCTTATTCTATACCTAATATCTGTGGTTATGTGAACTGTGGCATGCCTTTCAGAAGCTTAAAGGCTCATATCCACATATATGTGAATACACTCAATGATTATTTTTTTGGGGGGGTGGTCAGGGTTTCTTCACTTTGGATGATTTTTTTTCTAGTTCCATCCATTAACCTGAGAATTTCATACTTAATTTTTAATAGCTAAGTAATATTACATTGTGTAAATGCACTCCATTTTAATTTATCTGTTGATAGACTTTTAGACTGTTTCCAATTTCTGGCTAGTCTTTTTAAATTTATTTATTTTAATTAATATATTTATTCACTTTACATCCCAATCACAGCCCCCTTTCTCTTCTCTTCCGAGTCTCACACTCCTTCCTCCTTCCTCTTATTCCCCCTCTTTTACCACTCAGAAAGAGGGAGCTCCCCTCACCAATCCACGTCAAGTCACACCAAGTCTGAGCACATCCTGCCAGGGGGAAGTGATCGTTTGAACACCATGCAACAGAGTCCTTGTTAGAGACAGCCCCTGATCCTCTTCCTAGGGAACCAACATGAAGACCAAGCTAACCATCCACTACAAATGTGTAGGGGACCTAGGTTCAGTTCATGCATGGTTCTTGGTTGGTGTTTCAGTCTCCACAAGCTCCCTCCCTCTCCCCCCTAGGCCCAGTTTAGTTGGATCTGTTGGTCTTGTTATGGAGCTCCTGTCCCCTTGCAGTTCCTTCTGTTCTTACCCTCACTTTCCATTAGGCTCCCTGCACTCCACCCAATGTTTGGCTGTGAGTCTCAGCATCTGTTTCAAGCCATTGCTGCTGTACAGAGACTGGTAAGGCAGCTGTGCTACGTTCCCATCTGCACGCATAGCACAATATTAGTGTCAGGGATTGGCTCTCTCCCTTTGTGTGGGTCTCATGTTGGGCCAGGGTTTGGTTAGACATTCCTTCAATCTCTGCTCTATCTTTATCCCTACACATCTTCTAGGCATAACAAACCTTGGGGCAAAGTCTTTGTGAGTGGGTTGGTGTTCCCCTCCCTCCACTAAGAGACCTATCCTGTTAAAGGGTGGCTTCTTCAGTCTCCATGAAGAGGCCACCATCTCACGAGATAGGACTCAAGTTTATTTTTATGTCATTCGTTGATTCATTCATTTGATTGTTTATTTATTTAATCACTTTACAGCCTGACCCCAGACCTTCCCTCCTATCTTCCTCATCCCATTCTCATACCCCCATTCACCCCTCTACTTCTTCTCAGAGATGGGAGAACCCCAAGGGTACCAACCCACCTTGGCACTTTAAGTCACAGCAAGACAAGCACTTCCTTTCCCACTGAGAGAAGACAAGGCAGCCCAGCTAAGGGAAGGAGAGTACAGTGGATAAACAAGTCACTGCTAAGTGCCCTCAGAGGCTGGAGGACAGTGTGTTTGTTAAAAACAAAAAAAATTTAAAATCTAGCAAGGAAATAAAACACTTTAAAAATAGCTAATGATAACTCCAGACCTTAAAGTCTACATGATTCCACAGACATACAGAGTCTAGGCTGATGAGTTGTGACTTTGAAATGACAAAAAGAGGAGAGTCAAATTTAAAGTAAGCAAATTCTTCATAGGAAAAAACATACACCAACTAGATAGAACAAGAGCCTCAGTGCCATGTGCATGGCCACACATGCAATAGGATTTCAGAGAGTGGTGGCTACTGTGTCCTCTAGAGTCGCTTCAGATGTTAGGTTAACAAGGGCAGATCCATTGCTCTTCAGGGACCTTCAGGGTTTAATGTCCTACATGTGTATGGTCATTTTAATCAGGAAATCGATATATTACCTTGTTTTGTGCTTGTTTCTGTTTTAAATGTCTCTGTTAACATATACTTGACATGAATAATTAATGAGGTGGTTTTGAATTATTTAAAACCAGGCACTCTGGAGGCCATTTTTCTTACATAAGTTCATTGAAAAGTCATTGTTAAGCAGGCAAGTTTCTTTGGTGTTGAACTCTTGCTATAGCCTTTAATATGATTCATTTTACATGCAGTGGGTAGCTAACTTCTTTTTGTTTCCGTGTCTTGGCTTACAGATTATATATTTCTTCCAAGATTAACATTTTCTTTTCAGTATAATTTGAAACATTGAGACAAAGCTAGAAAAATGATTTTTTGACAGTTTCCAGAGAATGAGTAACTGAACTGCAAATTTCTGTGCGCGTACAGCTTCAACTCCTCAGTGATAATGTTCCCATTGAATCTTGTCACTTAAGTACATTGATACACACATTTAATTTCCCATTTTTTCTCTTCTTTTCTTCTTTTTTTTCTGAGACAGTCTTAGTATGCATATCCTACTCTGATTTCTTATTCCTGATATTTCTTCCTCAGACTTCCAATTGCTGGGATTATAGGTGTGTGCCTCTGTGTCTGGCTTCACCACCTTTTCATTCCTTCACCATATACTAAAGATGTTACTAACTCTTTAGAGAGTCCTGACTCACAGGCTGACAGATATTGTTTTTTACCTTCATTTGTCTGATTGTAGTAGATTTTTAATTAAATGACAGTCAGAAAACTGGCAATAGTGCTTCCTCAAGATCCAACTATACCACTCCTAGGCATATATCTGAAAGGTGTGCAACCACACTAGGACATTTGCTCAACCATGTTCATAGCAACTTTATTCATAAAAACCAGAATCTGAAAACACAGTGGAATACTACTCAGCTATTAAAAATAAGGAAGTCATGAAATTTGCAGGCAAATGGATGGAACTAAAAAGATCATCTTGAGTGAGGTATTCCAGAAGCAGAAAGACACACAGGTTATAAACTCATTTATAAGTGGATATTAGCCATATTATATAGGAAAAACATACTAAAATCTACAGACCTAAAAATTTAAATGACAAGGAGGACCCTAGGTAAGATGCTTAGTTCTCATTCATAAGGGAAAACAGGATAGACACCAGAAGCAGTAGAAGAGAGGGAACATGATTGGTGCCTCCCACAGATGTCCCCTAAAAACTCCAACCAGCAGGGGATCAAAGCAGATGCAGAGACTCACAGCCAAACTTTGGACAGAGCGCAGGGAGTCTTATGGCAGAAGAGGGATATAAAAAGAGAGGACAGGAGCCACACAAGGAGTTCAACAAAGCCAAGAACTAAATAAATAAAATTTTTATAAAAGGAAAGAAAAAAAAAGCAGGGCCCAGGGGGACTTCAGAGATTGATGCATCAACCAAAGACCATGCATAGAAAAGATCTAGACTCCCTGCTCAGATGTAGGCCATAAAGGAAGAGAGGGAGAGATAGAGATAAGGATAAGATAGAGATGAGAGACAGAGAGACAGAGAGAGAGAGAGAGAGAGAGAGAGAGAGAGAGAGAGAGAGAGAGAGAGAGAGAGAGAGAGAGAGAGAGAGAGAGAGAGAGAGGCCTGCCAGTATTACCAGGCATATCTGAGTACTTGCCTCATGATCTCAGTGAGTCTTAATCATATCCTGGCCAAATTTCTCTGCAATGTAGACTTACATAAGATTTTTATGTGTTGAATCATAGAAGAATACAGCTTTGGCCATAGTAAAATGCTATAGCAATTTATTTGGGAGATACTTTAAATAGTGAAGTTGTTAACACAAAAGCATATAATGATTTGGTAGTGGCAACAGGTGTCTATAATTCCAGCACTGAGATAACTGGGTAGAAGTTGCAGTTTCAAAACTAGCTCATGCTACCTAGTAAGAAAACAAAACAACAAGACAAACAAAAATGAAATTAACATGGTGGCAAATACATCATTAAGACAACAACTGTTTTGAAGAGATGAAACAATGCAGAACATCACCATGATTTAATTGAGGACATTAGCATATTGGTTTCTTTCTTTTCTTTTTGTTTCTTTGTTTCTTTGTTTCTTTGTTTCTTTGTTTCTTTGTTTCTTTGTTTCTTTCT
Organism: Pachyuromys duprasi; assembly: GCA_028658305.1. Classification (NCBI taxonomy): domain Eukaryota; kingdom Metazoa; phylum Chordata; class Mammalia; order Rodentia; family Muridae; genus Pachyuromys; species Pachyuromys duprasi. The sequence goes on along the minus strand of CM053766.1, from coordinate 6,520,143 downwards.
TTGTTTCTTTCTTTCTTTCTTTCTTTCTTTCTTTCTTTCTTTCTTTCTTTCTTTCTTTCTTTCTTTCTTTCTTTCTTTCTCTGCATGCCTACAAATCACTATGACTCCTCTGTGTACCAACTGGGAGTTACAAGTACATCTAAATATGTAGGCAAATCTATAATTACAGAATCCAAAAATGATGAGAAAGGCCAACTATATTTATATTTGATTTCCAAAAACATGTCTCTTTTTTGTCAAATATAGATTGGTGCGTGATTTAAAATCTAAATCAGAAATGAGATGCCTTCTTGTTGGAATTTTCCTTTGATGAGTATGAAGTGTCCTTCCTTATCTCTTTAGATTAATTTTGGTTGAAAGTTTATTTTACTAGATATTAGAATGACTACTCCAGCTTGCTTCTTGGATCCTTTTTGCTTGTAAAACCTTCTTCCAGCCCTTCACTCTCAGGTAATGTCTATCTTTGTAGGAGAGGCATGCTTCTTGTATGCAGCAGAATGTTGGATCCTGTTTAGGCATCCATTCTGCTAGTCTATGTCTTTTTATTGGAGAGTTGAGTTCATTAAAGTAGAGAGAGAGAGAGTAATGACCAGTGATTCTATTAGTTCATTTTATTTTGATGTTGTTTGAATAGTATGTTGCCTGTTCTTCAGGCACTTCTTCCAGGCAAGGTGGCCTTGCCAGGCTACAGAGAGAAAGGATACAGGCAGCTCTAAAGAGAACTGATAGGCTGGGTCAACTGGTAAGGGAGGAAGGCTCCCTCTCTTGGGGACTAGAGGAGAGGGACAGGGGAAGAATGAGAGGGAATGTGACAGGGAATAGGTGAGGGAGGGGGATATGAACAGGATGTAAAATGAATTAATAATAATAAAAAAGAATGTACAGTTAAAAAGTATGACCTATAGTAATTATCCCTGAAAGGATATTAGACATATAATATAGGATAAACATACTAAAATCTATAGTCCTAAAGAAACTAAAAAGCAAGGGGGACCCTAGGGTAGATGCTCAATCCTCATTCAGAAAGGCAAATGGGATAGACACTGGAAGAGGGAGAAAACAGGAAACAGGACAGGAGTCTACCACAGAGGACCTCTGAAAGACCCTACCTAGCAGGGTATTGAAGCAGATGCTGAGACTCATAGCCAAACTTTGGGCAGAGTGCAGAGAATCTTATGGAAGATGGGGGAGATAGAAAGACCTGGAGGGGAGAGGAACTCCATATGAAGACCAACAGAACCAAAACAATCTGGGCCTAGGGGTCCTGCAGAGACTGATACCCTAACCAAGAACCATGCATGGAGAGGATCTAGACCCCATGCTCAGATGTAGTTCATGGGCAGCTCAGTCTCTAAATGAGTACCCTATTAAAGGGAGCATGTGCTTAATGGCTGGCTCTTTGATCACCTCCCCCCATCCAGAGGTATGTGGGTGCAGGCTTTCCAGGCCATAGAGGAAGAGGATGCAGCCAGTCCTGATGAGACCTGATAGGCTAGCATCAGATAGAAGGGGAGGAGGACCTTCTCTATCAGTGGGCTAGGGGAGGGGCATAGGAGGAGAAGAGGAAGGAAGGTTGGGATTGGGTAGAAATGGGGGAGGGGGCTACAGCTGGAATACAAAGTGAATAAATTGTAATAAATAATAAATTAATTTAAAACCAAACAAAAGAAAATACAAATCAGTGAGAACACGCAGGTGGGTTACTTAGACAAACTCATGTTTTGTGGTGTGGTGATTATATTACTTTGGTTCAGTCTGTTTATCTGAGCGTTTTCGATGGAGAGCAACCCTGTGTCAATGAAAGCAAATTATTTGCTGAATATATGCACCACAGGAGACACTGCTCTCAGGGCTGGAACTGACTTTAGAACTCTTGTAGGTAGGTGTAATCTTACACTTACTTTACAAGTCTGTCAACACACAGAATATCTAATACCATTGCATTTTAAAAATAAAATACACATTATTCTGTTTCTCTTGTCATTTTCAAATTAAAAATCACCTCTTCAGAATGGATGTCATAACAAAATTAGCTAAAAGCACAGTGCATGTATTGTACATGTTCATGTATATAAATGCGGATGTTAAGATTTCAGTTTGGTTATTTGTTTTATGATTCAGTTTTGTGATACTCTTTCAATTTCCCATAAGTTTTAAACCAAAATGCTTGTGCAAAGCATAGCTAACAGATTCTGGGGAAGTCGAATGCACTGTGCCTCTGACTGAGCACTGCAGGGAAATGATACAAGAATAAGAAAATATTTGATGGAAGAAGTTATGGGAAAACTTGGGAACTGAAATTCAGATATTGTGAAATGAGAAAGAGTTCTAGTCCATGACTAGACTTGTTTTCATTAGTGAACATCCTGCTATGATATGAGCAAGATGTAACATGAATAAATTAAAAAATAAATGTAAATAAAACATTTTTTGAGACTAGTGACATTCTCTTAACTGGGAAAAACATTAAATATGATGAAGCTAATAATTTGGAAGTTTTGTAGACTGAACTAACTTGTTTAACTTAACATTAATTGGTTGCCATTGGACCCGATGCCTAAGAGCACTTGCTCTTCTTTTAGAGGATTTGGGTCTCAGTACCGACACTGGGCAGCTAGTAACTGCTTGTAATTCTAGCTCTGCGAAAATCTGACCTCTTCTGGCATCTGCACACATATGGGAAACACATAGATAAATAAATAAAATGAAAATAAATTTGTAAATCAATTTTTTATTAGGAAGGGAAGGCTTTATAAAAATTTATGTGTTTGACAGGCATTTGTGTAAAAATCGTAAGTAAATTACCCCAAAAATACATAACACAGAGGTCAGGTTTAGAGCAAATAACATGGAGACGTTAGATACCTTCTAGTTTAAAAGTAGAGTCATATAAACTTTAATATTCTTATGTCATTTACCTAGCTTACCTAGAATGGTGTTGAAACAGGGTTATGTGCCAGTACTTCTTAAACAGATTGCATAACTCATGAAGTTCAGGGAATTTTTAATAAATAATGTCCCCGTCTTCAAAATGTCCTGTGTATTATCTTGTCATCTGCTAAAAGTCTCTTTGCGAATACTGGGAACTTTGCTCATACTTATCAGTAATCTATAACCAAGTGACAGAATTAAGTTGCCATTCCTTAACATAATCTTGAACAATCTCTTGATCTTCTCATAATGTGACAAATTTGTCACTTTTGTTGTAACTAATATATAAAATTACTTCCTTTATTGACACTCCAGACTCCGTTTATTTCTAGAATATATGTGGATTAAGCAACTGTAGAAACAACACACACACAAACACACTTTACTGTAGATCTGACACAAGTTCTTTTGGGCCAGGGCGCTATTCCTCATTGATCTCAAAGTCACAGGGGTATAAGTGGAGTAATGGCAATGTTGGGAGCTCAGAGAAAGCTGCAATGAATGCCTAGAATATCTGTGAATTGGGACTTAACACTTGTCTTGCTATCTCGTGAAATTTGTAGTAAACACACAGAAAGTCTTTTCTATCTCAGTGCAATGCCTTAAGTATCCTATATTCAAAAATGGATACTTTGTTGTAACGCTTTCAGGGTTTCAGATTGCATCCTCCTTTTTACTGGAACACAGCGTTTGCAAGCGGCTCCTAGAATAACTTTATAACATCAAGACCAGACAATTACACTACATTCAAAGTGTGACTTACTTCTCAGGGGAAAGGAAAATACTGCAGGGAAAATGACATACCTTTTGGCTTCTTCGTCTATTATTCCCCCTCAGCACTGTCACCAGGAGTCTAATTAGGTCTTGGTGTGGGGTTCTGATCCTAGGAGATGGACTGGTTTATTTTTTCTGGCCTTAAGTATTCAAGTACACATGAAGAATGATTATGCCATCCTTCTCTCAAACTTACTTCCTTCTGTATCTTTAGAAAAGACATCTGTTGTTGCCAGTAATGCCCTACTATATCTACTGGTAATTATGCATTCTTGGCTGTGTTTTCACCAATGTGTATGGTTTTCCTCTCAATTCTCACTGTGTTATTAGCTACTAATAATTCTTCCAAAATAAATAAAACAACTCTTACTGCTATGAAGTTTTCTGTGTTTATTGGTCAGAGATTGCAATGGTCAAATGAGAAAAAATGCTCATTAACTAGGCACTCTGTGAGTTTGTTTGATAAGATACTGGATTTTGTGGTTAAGTTTCATAGGGACTTAAGGTGTGCTCTCAGAGGCTTCTGTGTATATAACAGTGCTTAGTTTACTCCTGTTCAAACTATGTATGGAAGAATGACAGAAGAGTTATTTACATAGAATTATGCAATTACGTGATATCTGTGGATATCTAAGGTCCTCACTGAGATGTTCAGTTTACATCTCAGCAAGTGCTGTGTCATTGAGAAGGAAACCTCTAAATTTATATTTATAAACAGAGTAATTCATTAGGAGAATTTTCTCTAAGGCAATCAATGGCATGGTTTATTATAAAAAGGCTGGGTCCATGCATACGTTTATCTTCTTTCACCACCACAGACAAAGTGGGAATGAAGGGAGTCATAAGATCCCAAATGTTTGAAGGCAAATTCCACACAATGAAGAATAGAATGCATGTTAAGGTTGGAACATTTCAAAGAAAGAAATCAGTAGATTTTCTCTTACGTAAATATTTAACATGAAAGCCAGGTATTGGTGGCACATGCCTATAATCCCAGCACTTGGGCAATGAGGCAGGCTGATCTCTATGAATTTGAGGTTAGCATGGTCTACAAAGCAAGTCCAGAACAGACAAGGCTATGGAGAGAAACCCTGTTTCAACAAACAAACAAATAGACATTTAGGTTTAACCTGTAGAAATTATATATTTTTCATGATAATCATCTCATTGAGTTTTGGGGTTATCATTTTATGTTTGGTTTAGAGCATATTTATGTAGGTGAACTTGCTTTGTGTTGACATATATGGATCAGTAGCATATTAGTTAGATCTACACTGCTACAGTATTTTTATGGAGAAACAAGGATTATGGTACTTAAATTTTGGAGGTTCAAGAACACAGTAGAGCAGTCTCTTTGTTCTGGTCTTCCCTGGGGTTAGAAAATGGCAATGAAAGCAGTGCTTGCGAGACCATGCAGATGCTTGCATCTCTAACCACAACAGAGAGTAGGTCCTTGCAAAGCCACAGTGAACTTCAATAACATATGCCCAGTGTTCCACTTTCACACATCTCCAAAGTTCTACCTTTCCAATAGTGACACGCTGGGGAACATGTCTTCAGTTATGGCTCTTTGAAGGTATCCAAAATGATTTCCAAATCATAGTAGGTCATTATCATCAAAGTGAACTGGGATGCATCCTGATGTAGACAACCAGAGGAGTGGACACTTTAGTACCTGCTGCTACCTTTTTGCTTTCAGAATAGCCAGTTAGGAATTCTCTGTGACAATTAATACAGAACATTGTGTTTCAAAGATAAGACACAAGTAAAACATGGTCACTTAAACATTTTTTATTACTTCCCATTCCTTGTACTTGAGAGTTCCTTTGTAAGCTATTTTTACACTCTTCCATCTTTGAAAACATGTGATCTCTCTGCTGTCAAAATGTCTAACTCCTGGGGTTATAATTTCTGCAATATTCAGGAATTAATGAAATTTCCTGACAATTATGTCCCAAGATGAGCCCTGAAAAAGGCTGATTTTAAAACAAGAACTTTTAGAGAATTATAAAAATAACATTGATAGACACCTCCCAGCTTCATGCTCCTCAGCACTGTTATAGCATCAGAAATCCTAAACACTGGAGCTTTTACAAACGTAAGGTCTAGAAACTTGGTGGCGCTTATGTGTTGGATCCTAATATGCTTCATAAATAAGAAATCTAATTATTTGTTAATAATTATTTAACTAAATTATATGACATTATCCAAAATAAGCTGGTAGACTGCTGTTTTATTTTAAGTATCCAGAATCCTGACTCATAAGTAATGTTTCCAATTTATCAAGCTGCTCAACATTTGAGTCAAAGTAGGGAGTTTTTTTCTTTGTGCTGTGATTACTGTCAATTTACTCCCACATAAGAATGGTTCGTGTAGAGCAAAGAAAGAAGCAGAGAAAAGAAAGATCTTCTGATCCTTCTGCAGTAAGAAGTGGTCTTGGCCTCTTAGGCATTCCTTTGAAATTTAAAATTAAAATAGCACTGCCTTACAAGAAAATGATGACAACTTAAAAAATCTAGTAGAGGTCAGTGGGTAAGACTAGGCATTCAATCTGCTTGGAAGCAAATATCTTGCTGATTCACTTAATATAGCCCCCTAAACCAACAAAGCATGTATATTCTAGACAACTTATTTATGCCAGCAATGCTACTCCAAAATTAAACCATTCTTTCAAGCGCTAAAAATATTTGCATTATGTTTTCCTCCCACATAAAATGGTATTACATCATTGCAATTATGAAGCTAGCAGGACACTACTTATTACCAGAAGTGGATAAATTTCCAATTAGTCATAATACTGAAGCTCATGTAGCTAAGAGATAAATGACAAGTATGTTAAAGTTAGTTTTATAAAATTGTGTTTGTTTCTCAGTTTCACTCTTAAACTGGCTATTAACCAAATAATTGAAACTTTATTATATTTTTAAATAAGCTTTACAACATAATCCTGAGAAGTTGTTAAGACTTTCAAAGCTAATCTGGCTTCCTCCGAGCATGAATCCGAGAGATAGTTGTACTTTATGGCTTTCCCTGCTCAGCTGAATGTCTGTTCTAGTGTCCTGGGCTGCTGCCCAAGGTTGAATCTCCTACTTCCTCCCATAGCTCCTCTTCCACTGGCTGGTAGGAAGTCCAGCCCTAGTCTCTCTCCTGCTTAGCAATTAGCTGTAAGCTAATTTATTGGCAGATCAGGGGACAATTGGGGAACAGTGTTTATACAACACTGTGACCAAGAAATTCTCAGAAAAAAAGATTGCAAACAGATATGAGAGATACAGAATCAGCATCTGAATTATACAATAACCTTATGCCTTCATCTCCCTATTTTAGTCTAAAAGAAGGCTCTTTCTTTGACAATGACAAACTATATGTAATAATAACAATTATGAAAATCATTAGGCAAAATTACATTTGTATATTTGGCACCCTTGCATAGCATTCTACTATCTATCCATTTCTATCATCGTAACCAATTTAAGTTTCACCATGAGACTATAACTATCTAGTCTTCAACCCTATCAGAGACTTAAGAAATAAGTATTACCTGAATATGTAAGATGTGCAGGCAAGCAGCCACAGAAGTATAGAAATGAAGAGCCATAACACTGCTGATCATGTAGCTAAAAGATAAATGGTGAAGTAAGTGGGTAAATATTACAAGCAGGAGTCACCTATAAGTTCAGCAAATTCTGAAGTTCCACACATTCAGATGTATTTTCCAGGAACAGGATACATTGACAGTAATAATAAGAAAAAATGCTATGATTCCAGTGAAACTGAGGGCCATCAGATTACAAATCAGATACTATTTGGGGAATATATTGGCTTGACTAAATGTTATGTTCATAGGAACATGGTTGATGATCCTGGAGGATTTGATATAGGGGGAAAATGATCATAGTGAATTGTGTGACATTTTGAAAGAATTAAAAAAAACATTGTGGTATGATCAATGCTTGTTTGGATGAACAAATGGGATGGACATAGAGTGGAGGAGAAAAACAACAGGACAGGAGCATGCCAAGGAGGACCTCTGGGGGGGTCAATGTAGCGATGTATCAGAGCAGATATTAAGACTTGCGATCAAGACTTTGGCAGAGGGCGAGAAGTAGTGATAGATCTGGGGGAGGTTGGTGAGACTTGGGGAGAACAAGAGCTCCACAAAGACCAAACTGAGCAGGGCATAGGGGTCTTGTATGAGACGGTTTCTACAATCAAGGACCATGTGTGGATGTGGCCTGGAACCCCCGCTCAGATGGGGCCCATGATAGCTCGGTGTAGGACTGAAGACCCTAGTGAGGGAAACAGGGACTGTTTCAGTCATGAACTTGATGGCTGACTCTTTGACCCTCCCCCATAGAAGCCAGGGAGTGACAGACTGGCTAGATCCCAGGGGAGGACATTGCAGCCATCCCTGAGGAGACAGGATGAGCTGGGGTTGGATGGAAGGGGAGGAGGTCCTCCCCTGTTGGTGGACTTGGAGGGGGCGGGGAGGAGGGAGATGAGGGAGGGAGTGGGAGGGTAGGAGGGAATGAGGGAGGAGGCTACGCCTGGGATGCAAAGTACCTAACCTGTGATTGATATATAAATAAATAAATTTAAAAAAATTGTTTTTAAGGAATAAATATTTTGCAAAATCAAAGATTTGAGGGTTTTTTTTTGTAATTCTGACAGCAAATAATAGAAATTGCCAAATTATCTATCAAACTCTACTACTATATTAAGTTCTTTAAATACACTGGTACACTTAGTCCTCTGCACTGTTCTGACATACCTTTAACACCTAGAACATAGCCTGTCACTAAGAACTCAGTGAACAGTGAGTAATGAACAGGCAGACCTTTGGAACAGTGAGTAATGAACAGGCAAACCTTTGGAACAATCAGTAATGAACAGGCAAATCTTTGGAGGAGTTTTGGACTGTCCATCTTGGAGATCAACACAGGGAGGCTGACAACAAAGGCACTGATGGCAGCAGGATTTGAAGACAGGACTGCTTAATCGATTCCGAAGCTTGTGCATCCATCCTTTCTAAGTGACCCTCTAAGGTTTGTTTTCTAAACAAAACCCTTGAGCAATCTTTGAAGTCAAATCAAATTCAGACTCGAAGAGTAGGTGTGAGAGCGGAGAGGGAGTGCATCTTTTTCATCTTGGCAATTGGTGGCGCAGATATTGCTCAGATACTGTGAACTTTGAGCTGGTGAGCCATGGTCTTTCTTGCTGTAGATGCATGTAATCTCTTACCGCTTTTTGAAATCCAAGCAGCTCACTTTTTAAAACTCACATGGATACAAATCTTCTCTGACTTAAACCGATCTCAGTACAAATCTCACCCTGAACAGACCATCTCCAGTCTGCACTTGTCACACTTGTATGACTTCGCTCTGTTGTGGAAACTGTAACTTGCTGGGCCCATGAGCTATTATATCTACAGCTTGGTGAAATGAAAAGGATAGATTGCTAATAAATAGTAAAATTTATGCAATGTTTACTTTTTCCTAGGTATAAACACCTTTAAGGTACAAAATATGTTTGTTCAAAGATTTCAGAGAAAGCATGGTTAGCTTGCTCATGTTCTAGTTACTGAAGCCATAGTCAACAGAGGGAAACAGAGCTGATCTATATCTATATCTATGTCTATATCTATCTATCTATCAACAGATAGATAGATAGATAGATAGATAGATAGATAGATAGATAGATAGATAGATAGATAGATAGGTATATATGTGTTTGTTTGGTTTTCAGGTTATAAATTTCAAAATACTGGGGCAGATGCTATAGAATTAGATTTTCTTGCTTTTAAGGAAGATACCCATAGAATTGCCCCCTGCTGGAACAGCATGTCCTTCAGAATGTCCTGGCATTCTAGCAGGGGAAACACAAGGCAATCCATGGGAGTGAGAAGCTCATTTCAGCAAGTTATAGAACACAAGAAAGATAGTCATCCCTCAACTGTTCAACACACACCCGTCTTTTCTTGACACACTTTCATAATGTTATTTTTACCTGCACTTCCTCATTTCTGCACAGGTTTTAGCAATCATGGCACCCTGAGGTAATGTAAAGTAAGAAGGAAGAGAAAGAACAGCATGTATTTGTATTACATGTCCTCTCGAGTTTTAATGAGTCTAATTGAAATTATTTAGTCAAGTATTCATATAAGACAAGTAGATAGAAAAGGAAGTCATTTGTCCTGGTTCCACTGAGCAGCTTGAGACAAACTAATGATGTTTGAGTTAAATGGCTGACCCTCATCATCCAGCCATGCAGTGACAACTGAGGTGCTGGACTCTTGAGCCTGGATTCTTAGCTGGGTGAATTCCCCATCACATGAGATGAATTTGCAACTTAACTTTCAACATTTGACATATGCTGCATTTAGAATATTTCATTTCTTAAAATAGATGTTATGTAAAACCCATGCCCAGTCTTCCACAAATACTGCAGAAACAAATAATAGAAAAATTATATAAAATGAGAATGCAGGCTGAGTCAGACTTCCTGCCTGCTTCCCAAATGATTTTCCTAGTCTATTCAAGACACAGGACAACTCCTAAATTGTTACTGTCCAAACGCTTGTTCTTTCCCCTGAGAACCTGGAGGCCAAACACTCATTTGCCACTGCTGCGACTACAGTCGTGCTTTGTAAAGTGGGCCACAGCATGCTCCTGAGATGTCTTAAGGATGCTGCAGGCTTTGGCTAGGGAGACTGGAGATAAGTTTGCACACAGTTGATTTCAGTGGTCCTTTGCTAGGCTCCACATGGGCACTCACACAGCAGGCAGGCTTCTAGTTAGCTCCACAAATATGAGGAAGCATCCTTCACAATTAACCCCTTTCTTTCCCTTCATTTATAAATTGTTGCCCTTCTTCTCTATTGGTTTTGCTGATAATACAGAAGAAGAGAAACTTTGGTTTATTTTTTTATTATGATAATTCTATATACTTAATGGACTCCCTTTCAAACTTGTATACTGAAACCCTAACAGAGCCAGCCCCAACTGGTAGAGTTTAGATGTGTGTCCTTAGGAAACGTCAGATTGAGATAAGGCTGTAAAAGTTGTGCCCTCATTATGGAATTCTGCTTCTCACAGGAAGAGACATGAGTGACTTTCTTCCTTTTTCTACCTGTATAGATTGCTAGTGAGCTAGAATGGCAATACAATGTAGATGGCAGTGCCAGCAACATGATTTCGCTCTCCCTTGGAACTATAAAAATGTGTTTGTGCTGTTGGATTCACCCAGTACATAGTGTCTTGTTACAGGTGACTACGCTATAAAGACGAGACATCGTTTTAAGTTTATGGATGTAGACCTCTTTAAACTGCAAAGAGATTAACTTAGTTCTTTGCTCAGTATTCAGTTCTAGGATAGGGGTCTACATTTCCTACATAGAATGGGAAAATAAGAAGTGACATGGTTGAAACCAAACATTTTACTAAATGAAGGTAAGGAATCACACAGAGAGCCTTCCATCTTTTAGTTAAGGCTATCTTGCAGAAAAAGGACAGCTGGGTTACTGCATCCTCACCGTCAGTTCCAGGAGGCAATCCTCGGGCTGAGCTGGAGGAGACGTATGTGCTGTGTCCCTGAGTGCCATGTACTCACTGCCAATACTCACGGGGTAGATTTATGTCTCTGCTGTTAATGTGGTCTTGCTTGGTTGGTGACTTCTTCTTCTCTTGTTCCCACATCCATTTTTCCTGTTTTTTTTTTTTCAGTTCCAACTGTAATTCACACACTGTCTGTACATACCAGTCACATTACAGACACCTGGGTCTCAGTTTCACAAGGAGCCTTGTGGGATGCATCAACAAAGGTAGGCTAAATGCAGAAATCACCTGATATAGTGGGGCTCATACACACACACACACACACACACACACACACACATTACATCTTGGGGAGAGGCTCCTAAGACTAAAGAAATAATAAAACTCAGGATTCTCAGAGATATTCTGAAATTTAGAAGACTTGCAAGGTGCCTACCCCAGGTTACACAAGCAGAGAACAGTCATTGGAAGAGAAGACCAAGATGAGCAGAACTTCCTTCAAGTAGTTAAGGAAGTGTACACGGAGGCAGCTTTCTAGATTCATCATTGTTCTGGGTAAGGTGATGAAGTTATGTTTAAGTTCCCACATTCCTCCAAGTGATCCTTCCCCGTACTTCTATAAGCAAGGAAAATAAACTGACCGATTTACTAGGCAAGACTTGAATGGAATTACTTTTTTGGTATATCGTTGGTGCTCTGTCTTAGATGAACAGATGTTTGTCTATGTAGCCTTTGTGATGTCAAAGTACATGGTGAAAACTCTAATGCAGAGCAATATCTGACAAATGTGTAAAATCCGTGACTTTTAAAAACTCATTTTATTAGATGCACTAAGCATGTTTCCTTTTTTGTATCCAACAGTTCCATTACTAAAAAGATAAAAACTCACACTATGTATGTTTGTAACTTCTTTTTAAAAAATATTTATTTATTCATTTATTACAATATTTTTCACCTTGTATCCCTGCTGTAGCCTCTTCTCTCATCTCCTCCTCATCCCATCCACCTTCTGTCTTTTCCCCCTATGCCCTTGCCCTCGTCCCCTGATAGGGGAGGACCTCCTTCCCTGACCCTAGCCTATCAGGTCTAATCAAAGCTGGCTGCATCATATTCCTCTGTGGTCTGGCAAGGCTGTATGCCCTCCCCACCCCATTGGGAGGTGATCAAAGAGCTGCAACTGAGTTCATATCAGAGGCAGCCCTTGAACCCCTTACTAGGGAATCCACTTGGAAACTGAGCAATTTGTGGGCTTCTTCTGAACAGGGCTTTTAGGTCCTCTCCATGCATGGTCCTTAGTTGGAGTATTGGTCTCTGCAGACCCCTCTGGACCCAGATTTTTCCTTTTGGCCTCCTTGTGAAACTCCTGTCCACTCCAGGTCTTTCTAGCTCCCTCTTCTTTCATAAGGTTTCCTGCACCCTGCCCAAAGTTTGGCTATGAGTCTCAATATCTCCTTTGATACCCTGCTGGGTAGAGTGTTTCAGAGGTCCTCTGTGGAAAGCTCCTGTCCTGTTCCTTGTCTTCTCATACTTTTGATGTTTATCCTGTTTTCCCTTCTGAGTGAGGTTGCATTCTCTTCCCTAGGGTCCTCCTTGTTATTTAGCTTCATTAGGACAGTAGAGTTTAGTTTGTTTATCCTAAATTATATGGCTATTACACAGTTATAAGTGAGTATATAGCATATGCATCTTTCTGCTTCTGGGACACCTCACTCAGGATCATCTTTTCTAGTGCCCACCATTTGCCTGCAAATTTCATTATTTCTTTGTTTTTATTGCTGAGTAATAGTCCATCATGTAAATGTACCACACGTTCTGTATCCATTCTTCAGTTTAGGGGTATCTAAGTTGTTTCCATGTTTTGGCAACTTCTTACAAACTGTTTAGTAAGCCCCCAAGAAATTCTGAAGAGCCCTTAGAAAATATTACTTATTTTGTGCACATGCCCTGGTGATCATGTGGAGGTCAGAGGGTAACTTTGTGGAGTTGGTTTTCTCTTCCAACATTTTGTGGGGTCTGGAGCTTGAGAGATGTTGACCGGCTTGCACAGCAAACGTGCTTACTTGCTGAGCCATGTCAGTCATCCCGGAGGCCTTTTGTTCTTGAGCCAGCTCATTCTACTACATCAGAGAACTCTTACTCTTAAAATAAGGGCTGGCTTTTGCGATTCCTCTCGAGTAAGTTGATGCTAGTAATTGAATGTTTCCTTGGCTTTACTGTGAAGTGAATGTCTACAGTTCTTTTAGGCACCTTCATTGATTTCCTTTTCTTGTGTTCCAGTAATCTTTTACTAATATCCTTCGGGGTTGTCTATATGATATAATATAGAAGGTGAGTGTAGTGGTTGCGATTAATTGTCAGAATATAGAATCACCTGGAAGATAGGCCTCTAGCCATATCTGAGGGGTTTTTCTGTAAGAGATGTATAATTGTGGGTGGCACCTGCTCTCAGTGGAGTAAACAAGCCCAGAACCAGCCTGTATTCATATTTTGCTCTCTGTTTCTTTCCTGAGGGTACAATCTGACTTCTACCCCTTCTGCTGCCTCATCTTTTCTGCCTTGAACTGCATGTTGGTAGTGGGAGGTGATGAAAGGGTAACTAGTAAGTTCTCACAGAAAGAGCAGAGCAACACATTATGCCATGCTTTTGTAGAACAGAATGACCACAGATAATTATAATGAATAATATGAATCTGTAACTCTCAAAAAACCTGGGAAAAAGAATTTTGGAAGTTTTAGCATATATATATATATATGTATATATGAAAATTATTTGATAAAGTTAAATCTAACTTGATATGAACATAAAATACATGTATATATAGATATGTCATGTGACACTTCCATTCTATATTTTATACAAGGCTTATAAAATAGAGTCTATGCTTATCAGTCTTGAGTTGGTCTTAGTGCTCAGCTGTTAAAAATTGTCCAGCCTGTTCTTCACGCTCCTTCTACCTGTCTTCAGCAGCTCCTACTGTCTGTTCAGTTCCCCTTCTAGGTTAGATTGAAGCATCCTCCCTTGGATCCTCCTTGTTTCTTGTCTTCTTTGGGTCTGTGAACTGACTATGTTCATCCTGTACTACATGGCTAAAATCCACTTATAAGTGACTACATACCATGTGTGTCTTTCTGGGTCTATGTTACCCTCACTCAAGATTATATTTCCTAGTTCCATCGATTTGCTTACAAATCTCATGATTTTGTTGTTTTTAATAGTTGATTAGTATTCCATTGTGTAAATGTGCCACAATTTCAGTATCCATTCATCGGCTGAGGAACATCTAGGTCGTTTCCAGATTTTGGCTATTATGAATAAAGCTGCTATGAATATAGTTGAGCAAGTGTCCTTGTTGAATGGTGGCACATCTTTTCGATATATTCTCAGGAGTGTTATAGCTGGGCCTTCAGGTAGAGCTACTCCCAATTTTCTGAGAAAGCTTCAGATTGATTTCCAAAGTGGTTGTACAAGTTTGCATTCTCACCAGTAATGAAAGAGTGTCCCCCTTTCTCCATATCCTTGACCGTATGTGCTGTCACTTTAGTTTTTGATCTTAGCTATTCTGACTGGTGTAAGATGGAATATTAGAGTCATTTTGATTTGCATTTTCTTGATAACTAAGGACACTGAGCACTTCTGTAAGTGCTTCTAAGCCATTTGATATACCTCTGTTAAGAATTCTCTGTTTAGCTCTGTATCCCATTTTTAAATTGGATTATTTAGTTTGTTGGTATTTAATTTACTGAGTTCTTTATGTATTTGGATATTAGCTTTTTGTTGGATTTAGGGTTGGTAAAGATATTTTCCCAGTCTGTAGGTTGCCAATTTGTTCTACTGGCAGGGCGGAGTGCAAGAAGTCTTTTGGAAGAGTGAGTGGAAGGATGGAAGGATCCATAGATGACAGGAACTCCACAAGAAGACCAACAGAGGCAACTAACCAGGGCCTAGCTGACTTGCGGAGACTGAAGCACCAACCATGGCCCATGCATGGACTTGACCTAGGCCCCTTACACAGATGTAGCAGATGCACAGCTTGGTCTTCTGGGTTCCCTAGTAAGGAGAGTGGGGGCTGTCTCTGACATGGACTCTATTGCTTGCTTTTTGATCACTTCCCTCTTGTACATCTGCATTGTCAGGGCACAGAGGAAGAGGATGGGCTCATTCCTGATGAGACTTGACACATGTATTATATATATAATTCTTATATGAATATATGAATAGTCCAGAACTGTCCTTGTTGCCTATTTTCTAACCCACATTACCCTGTTCAATGGGAATTTCAGGTAAAAGTGTCAAATTTCTGATTGGGTCTGAACTGAGAAAAGCTTGAAAATATGACTCTCAGGCTGTTTGCAGTACTTTCACATATGCTTCTGGGCTATGATTGCTGATGGTTTCAATGTGGGTGATTTTACTCCTTGTATGCAAGACTACCATCATGTTGTGTAGTCTAAATATAAAGCCAAGGTGTCAGAACAGCAGCAAAGGTGAAAAGTCGGCTTCATTCTCTCACTGATTAGAGCTAGCTGCTTCATTTGGAAGCCTGTGTTTTTAGTAAATCCTGATTTAGTTATTAATACTGATTATAGCCTTAGTGAATGAGCTGAGCACAACTATTAGAGCTATGATGCTTAAATAGACTCTACCATGGCTTCTCTGTCTCTGAGGGAACTGCAGATGGAAATGCTTTCATATTTTACATACTTCAACCTTTTAGCATTCTAAAGTAGAATATTAAAAAAGTGCCTGCTGTACAACATGGGAAAACTGTGTCTGACAGTGAGCACCAATCCTGTCTTCTCTGGGAGTTACTGAATCTTCTGCTAAATGTGGAGTGAGCGGACAGCTGCTCCTGTTGTTTCTCTTTCCACAGCACAGTGACGAATTTTAAAATGATGCTCACATTTGAATATTGCAACACACTGAAACACAAGCAAACTTCCAGGGCCTCGATGACTTAGTCAATTTAAAGTGAATTAACATACCACTGTTCAAGCTGAAATCACTTGTTTGTGAATATAGTCTCAAACAATCTCATAAATATATTTTTTTAAAAATTTGAGCTAAAATAGTATTTCCATACACAAAAATCCTCAGACTGTTGGATTTAGATGTGGATTGTGTTTAAATAGCTTAAATAAGTAATACTAACAAAAGCATTTCTGTCTAATAAATTCTGCTGCAGTTCCAAATCCATCCCTGCATTCTAAAGATACATCCATTGTTCAAATGAAGAATAAAATTACCTTTGTAATGGGGAATCTTCAGTGGCTGATTTCTTCATTAAGAGTTTCTTATTCATCTTGCTGAGGACTTTTTTTTTTTCATTTTGAAATCCTTTTATTCTAGGTAGCTGGAAAAATGTAGATGATCAAATCCCATTTTCCCTAGGTTCAATAAATACATTATTAGAAATTAGATTCATTTTAAGATAATTTCTAAGTGTCGTCAAAACACAGTATCAGTGATTTCCTTTTAGGTGTGGCTGCCAACCCAACGTGCTGCAGTTATTCAAGGAAGTCTGTTTGGTCTCAGAGGGCAGGCTGACCTGCTGCTTCTCTGTGGCAAAGCCTTGCCTTCTTCAGGTTGTGTTCCTCTTCCCTACAACACAATAAACAACAGGGTTTAAGTAGCCTGTTTTGAAGGCCAAAATGGGTTTTAGAGACAGCCGCCTCCTGAGATAGTGCAGTGAAGTGTTGTGGAGCCCAAAGATGGGATTTGAGGAATCCCGCCCCTTAGCCAGTTCAACCTCAGATAGCTCCCTTCTCAAGACAGTTTGGCTATAGCGCCCGGTGCCATCTTGGGCTAAAGTGATTAATTTTTCCATACTTAGGCTACTGTGCAAATTTCAGGTTGTTTTCTAAGTGGCTTATAAGCCTATGGCAGATCTGCAGCTCTTCAGTAGGTAGAGTTACCAGCACCCAGACCAGCAGTGTTTGCTGGGAACCTTTCTCCTTCTGTCCTGCAGGTGAGAGACTTCCTCCCTGCCTGCAGAGGAGGTGACAAGTAGCTTCTCTCTCTCAATCTGACAAAGCTCCTCTCTCTCTCTCTTGCTGGCTTGCTGAATTCATCTGAGGTCACGGTTCTTAAAATGTGGTTGTTAATTTAATTTTGTTTTTCCTTTGTAATAAGAGGTGAGTGCTATGCACATCTATTCAGTCACCCAGAATCTCCTTAAAACATGATACTGAGAGAAGGAAAGAAAACACAAACGACTATATACTCTATGCTACCAATCTGGGAAATTCTGTACTGTGAGATCAACCTAAATGGCAGAAAGCCTCATGCTGATCTACACCCAGGGCTGCTCCATTGAAATTTTACCAAGGAAGGGCAGAGGAGAGTGCACGTGTCTTCATTGTGGTGGACCGAGTTTCAAAACTCATTAGTCAGTGCTTCAGATGTTTGCATTATGTTGTCCATATGCTATTACCTAATAGAGTTGGATAAAAAGTAAATTATAGAAAAAACAGAAACTTCTTTTAATATTTTCTCATTGTTTAAATACATCAAAAACTAATAAATGAACTTTATTTATTATTTTATTTATTTACGTTACATCCCAGAGGAAGTTCTCTTCCCTCCTCTCCTCCCAGTCCCTCCCTCTCTCCTCCCTCACCATCTC
This sequence comes from Pachyuromys duprasi, assembly GCA_028658305.1. Taxonomy (NCBI): domain Eukaryota; kingdom Metazoa; phylum Chordata; class Mammalia; order Rodentia; family Muridae; genus Pachyuromys; species Pachyuromys duprasi. The sequence goes on along the minus strand of CM053766.1, from coordinate 6,502,262 downwards.
CCAATGGCCCCCTCTATTTCAGAATAGGAAAGACCTCCCCTGGATATCAAGTAGAACTAGGCACATCTTCTTCTATTAAGGCTAGACAGGGATGTCCAGTTAGGGGAAAGGAACCCAAAGGCAGACAAAAGTCAGAGCCAGGCCCTGCTCCTGTTGTTGAAGGTCTCACACGAGGACGAAGAGGTACATCTATTACAAATGCGCAAAGGGCCTACAGCTATGGATACTCTTTGGTTGGTGGTTCAGTCTCTGTGAACTCCTATGGGTCGAAGTTAGTTGACTTTGTAGGTTTTCTTATAGTGTCTGTGACGTCTCTGTCTCTTTCAGTCCTCTCTTCCATTAGATTCCCTGAGCTCTGCCTAATGTTTGGCTATGGGTCTCTGCATCTATTTTCATCAGCTACTGGCTGAGACCACACAGATGACGGTTAGGCTAACCTCCTCTCTGCAAATATAGCACATTATTATTATGTCAATGGTGGGTTCTCTCTAGGCTTGCTACTCAAGTTGGGCCAGTCATTGGTTGGCCGGGTCAAAGGTTTTTGTGTGTGGCTTGTGTACTCCCCGCCTCCCCACTGGAAGTCCCACCTGGCTACAGGAAGTGGCCACTTCAGGCTCCATATCCCCGGATGGTAGGAGTCTCACCACCTTAGACTCACAGCTGACCTTTACGAAAATGAGAAATTTGAAGTCAACATTGTATAAATAACATCATAAAATGCAAACCTTTGTGTTCATGCTATATTAGACAAGAATTATAGGTTACTAGAGACTAATCTTAGGTAGAAAAAAATTAATAAATTTCACTTTCTTTTCTGACTAAATATAATGCAGAAATAAGTTAAAAAAAGGTATGTGAGTAATATGGTTGTATCTTCTACTCTGTATACTGATAAAAAGTCCTTAAACTTGAAGATTAAAGAAAAACATTGCTTGTGTTGGTAATCTTAAATAAAAACATAATTTCTCATTTTTTAAAATTTATATCTGGTTAGTACTTAAAATGTCTATTTAAGTTCCACTTGTTGCTTTGGGAGAGAGAGTAACCTACTCATAGAAAGGAGGCATCTGGACTGCCATGAAGTGGCTAAGAAAATTTGAATCTGAGTGTTCTTAATTGGAACACCTTCATGAGCATGAGACTGGGCTCAGGGTACACAGGGATATGAGGTATTGATTATTTTATTTATAATTATTTTGCCTATAACTTTCTATTAATTTTTAATAAATTTATTTGGCAATTTATTTTTTTTAATGAAGGGTTTATAAAGAGTCCATCTAGTCACTTCCTGTATTTTATTTACCTACCTGCATCCCACAGAAGCTTCTCTGAAAAGGGAGTTTCTGCCACCTCAGAAAGAAGAGAGGATGTGCATTTCAGGGCGTGGGCTTTCTTTAGCAGAGTTGTCACTCAGAAAGGAGACAGGAGCCTGGGAGCCAGGATTGCAGGATGAGGGATCAGAGTGCATTCATGCCCAAAGCTGTGGTTGAAGCAACTCCTGCATGATTTGAGAGGTCAACAGAGGGAAGCCTAGTGCAACCGTGGCCTTGATAAGCACTACTGTCAAAGGCACTCACCACCTTCAAAGGATACTGTATGCACAGGCTCACTGACTGGGGAAGTAGGTAGAATGGGCTTAGGATCTGGAATTGTGAACATTTTAAAAAGTATGGTGAGTCCAAAAATCTATTTAAGTACTTCTGTGAATTACTAATTAAAATCTGAACAAATCTGCACAAACACAGCTCGCAACCTGGTGTACTCTGGATTGCAATCAATAGTAAATGGCATCTTGGCTTTTTAATTTTCTAGACAGAAATCATTTAGTGGAATCAAAAAATCGCATTCCTCCATTCAATAACTGTTTATATAACTACATATAGCAGCTTTCAGAAGTGGTTTTCCTTCATTGTCTACATTTGCATAATGTTTATTGCCAAGAAGCTTATTTCAAAGCAATGAAGGTTTGCAGTTCTGGCATGCTCTTTAATCAAGACTGTGGTTATGCATCTGGAATCATTCTGTTATTTAAAAAAGTAGGAATGACTATTTTGTGAAATTTCTGTTATTTTGATTTTCTGTAATTTTTAAACCATTAAATTATTTATTTTAAAAGAAACCTCAAAGATCATGGGTTTTAGAATAAGACTGATTTCACTTTTCTGTGTATTTGGGGCCTTAAACCACTGTTGACTTGAGTCAATGATAGTTACATCATTATGATAATGTCTGCAGTATGTCAAGTAGAGCAAGAAAGAGGCCTGGAACCACAAATACAAAGCATTTCATTCTTGGTTCTTAATATATTCTAGAAGATTTCTGTTTCCCATCTCTAATCCAAAATGCAAATAGGGCAATACTGCAGTTCATAAGATGTGAAAGACCTTCATCAGGCATTTTTGATGTTCTGAAAAGTGAACACTACACAGGGCTTGCTTTAAATTAATCCCTGAAAGTTCATGTCTTTTTCTTTTTTCACATTTAGAGAAACTGAAACTGGCTTTGTGTTCTTTTGGACTTTTAAGATTTTTACATTTATTTTTATTTGAAAAGATTCAAAATAAGAAACCTGTACTTTAGCACATGAATAATAAAGTTCTAAAATTAAAATTATATACATGTCCTTAAAATACGTCATCAAGTTTGTTTCCCAAATCTGGAGCATGAAGTAATTACTGCACAGTTCTCAAAATTGTTCATCAAATCCCCTTCTCTGCTGCAGCAAGAGGAGCCTGCACTTGTTATGCAGTCCTACGAGCTGGTGCCAAAGCTCACAGAGGCTGACAGAAAAGGAGCTGATTGACTTCCAGAATCCTCAGGTCTACGTCTGATAAGTTCCCTTTAATTTTCCTTCTGAGTATGGACATCATGAAATGTCTCAGTAAATATCGGTCTTGTTTTGCAAGGCTTTTGTTCTATCTGTGTTTGCTGTGTTCAAAATGGACCCAGAGTTTTCCTTTTCAATAGGAAAGATATCCCACACCCGACAGTGGATGCTTCAAATTGCTGACATAGAAATGCCATACCTAAGATACAGCTTAACCTATAAATAAATTAAGCACAGTAAGAGACTGATAATACTTAATAATGATTTAGAACAGCTATGGCAACATGTCATGTATAGTTTGGTTCTTGAATTTCTTGAATGTCCCCAAGAGCCTAGGTGTCAAATATGGATCATGGTGTACATTCATGGTGCCTATAAGAGAAGCAGAGCAGAGAGAGGTCTTTAGATCATTGGGGGCAGGGTATGTCCTCAAAAGGGATTGGAGAACCCAGCCTCTATTCTCTTCCTTACTTTCTTGCCTCAGGTGAAGAGTTTTGGTTTTGTGTTGTTACCATGAAGCGTTGTCTCACCACAGACCCAAACCAACATCTCCAAAACTGAGACCCTGAATAAACTTTTTTCTGCTTATAACTTAATTTTCTCAGTTATTTGTTATAGGGAATGAAAGTAAACTCAGTCTATGTGACATGAATGTAATTTTTCTTTCTCTTTTAAAGTATCTTTAGGGGTTAATTCATTTCTGGGAGGACAGAATGGAATGTTGTGATTACTGTACTCATGGTACACAACTTAAAATTTATTTCAAGGAAGAGTTAAGTTGACTGTGACTGAAGATCTGCAAAGGTGAGCCTGTTGCTTCCTGCTTCTGTGATTTCTTATTCCCAAGCTAAGAATGCCTATGAACAATGCATATACATGCACAAGTGCACACCTACAAGTACCTACACAACACATACACACAAACACACAAACAAACATACACATACACCCACATACAAACACATATACCCACATACACACACAATGCACACATACACTGTTTCTTGTAAATACTACATATATTCTCACACTACTTTGCTATTGCTAATTTCAGTTACCATACAGTATTACCCTTCTTATTTCATGTGCTTTTGTAGAAAAACCCAAAAGCAGTGGAGATTTTAATTCAGCTGAGACACAGGAAAATTATATTAAAGCTTTGATTATGCAGATATTGGAGGAACAAAAGGAGAGACAAAAAGAGGAAATCAACAAGGCCTTCAAAGAAATGGAGAAGAAATTAACTGCCCACATAGAGAAACAATCAAAGATAAACAGAGAGGAAACAGCCAAAATAGGAGACATAGTCAATCAGTTGAAGGTAACAGTACAAAGCATGAAAATAGAATTAGAGTCTATAAAGAAGACACAAAGGGAGAAGTACCTGGAACTGGAGAACTTACAGAAAAGATCAGGAACCACAAAGGTAAGCATCACCAATAGAATACAAGATATGGAAGAGAGCACCTCAGGAGCGGAGGATACGCTGGCTGAAATGGATTCCTCACTCAAGGAAAATAGAAAATCAGAAAAATTCCAAGCACAAAATATACAAGAAATTAAGGATGCCATCAAAAGACGAAAACTAAGAATAATTGGAATAGATGAAAACGAAGACTCAAGCTCCAAGGACCGGAAAATATTTTTAAGAAAATCATAGAAGAAAATTTTCCCAACTTAAAAAAGAAATGTCCATAAACATACAAGAAGCCTACAGAACACCAAATAGACTAGACCAGAAAAGAAATACCTCTCATCACATCATAGTCAAAACACTAAACCTACAAAACACAGAAAAAATATTAAAGG
>CM053766.1:6486054-6497126 GCA_028658305.1 Pachyuromys duprasi | reverse complement strand
GAATGGCAGAAAAACACTTAAGGAAATGTTCAATGTCCTTAGCCATCAGGGAGATGCAAATCAAAACGACTCTGAGATTTCACCTTATACCCTCCAGAATAGCTAAGATCAAAAACTCTAGTGACAATGCATGCTGGAGAGGTTGTGGAGAAAGAGGAACCCTCCTCCATTGCTTGTGGGAATGCAAACTTGTACAACCACTCTGGAAATCAATTTGGTGCTTTCTTAGACAATTAGGAATAGTGATTCCTCAAGACCCAGCTATACCACTCTTAGGCATATATCCAAAAGATGCTCAAGTACACAACAAGGACATTTGCTCAACTATGTTCGTGGCTGCTTTATTTGTAATATCCAGAATCTGGAAACAACCCAGATGTCCCTCAGTTGAGGAATGGATACAGAAACTGTGGTACTTTTACACATTGGAATACTACTCAGCAATTAAAAAGGAGGAAATCATGAAATTCCCAGGCAAATGGTTGGACCTGGAAATGATCATCCTGAGTGAGATATCCCAAAAGCAGAAAGAAACATATGCTATATACTCACTTATATAGACCTGTAGGATAGGAAGATCAAGCTGAAACCTACACACCTAGAGAGGATATACAGGAAGGAGGACCCAGGTTGGTATGATCAGAGCTCATTTGGATGAACAAATGGGATGGACATTGAGAGGAGGAGAAAACAAGCAACAGGACAGGAGCATACCAAGGAGGACCTCTGGGTGAGTCAATGTAGCGATGCATCAGAGCAGATATTAAGACTCGCGATGAAGCCTCTGGCAGAGGGCGAGAAGTGATGATAGAAATGTGGGAGGTTGATGAGACTTGGGGAGAACAAGAGCTCCACAAAGACCAAACTGAGCAGGGTACAGGGATCTTATATGAGACGGTTTCTACAATCAAGGACTATGTGTGGATGTGGCCTGGAACCCCTGCTCAGATGGGGCCCCTGATAGCTGGGTGTCGAACTGAAGATCCTAGTAAGGGAAACAGGGACTCTTTCAGTCATGAATTTGATGGCTGACTCTTTGACCCTTCCCCATAGAAGCCGGGGAGTGACAGACTGGCTAGATCCCAGGAAAGGACATTGCAGCCATCCCTGAGGAGACAGGATGAGCTGGGGTTGGATGGAAGGGGAGGAGGTCCTCCCCTGTTGGTGGACTTGGAGGGGGCGGGGAGGAGGGAGATGAGGGAGGGAGAGGGAGTGTGGGAGGGAATGAAGGAGGGGGGCTATCCCTGGGATGCAAAGTACCTAATCTGTGATTGATATAACAATAAATAAATTTATTTTAAAAATTTACAATGAGAAGTAAACACTCTTTCTCTAACCATGCTGGTACTCTAAAAATAAAATATAGTGATTATATTCATACTTTGTAGTCACTATAAATTATTATTTTACTTAGACATAGTCTAACACTGTATGAATACCATTGCCACTGATTTTAAATAAAACATTTGTGCTTTTTCTAGCTAATATTTTAATTGAATATGTTCTGATGTTTTCTCCTCCAACGTCAACAAGATCCTCTCCATCTCCTTATTCATCCAATTTTATCTTCTGTCTCTCATAAACAAAAAAAAAACCCCAAACAAAGAACAAAAAACCAGTAAGCTATAAAATGCCAAAATGAATCAAAAAGCCTACCTAACACACAAACAGAAAAGATGGTGTTAGTTTGTCCTGGCCTGCTATTACTGGGAACTGGGGCTCATACTTGATGGTTAAGTTGGCCAGCACCCTGAGGCTAAGGAATAACCTCATACCAAGTTTTTTCAACATGGCATTTTTGTTGATTTTCTGGGATTCTACTTAATGTACCCTGATCACACTCCCTTCCAAGTCCTTTCATGTCTGACCCCCACTTTTGTAACCTCCTCACTTAAGAAATGTAAAGATAAGAATAAGAATAAAAAATAAGAAAAAAAGAGTCCAGTTTGTTATCAATATACTCACTGGAACATGGCCAAGCTCGCAGCGGCCCGCCCCTTACATAGAACTGCAACATCTGCACGCCAGATATGAGCAGGTCCTCAGACCTTACCACAACTGACTCCATGATGGAAGGACCATTCAAGCTGTAAAACTCAGCACAAAGACAGCACTGCCTGCCAAATCTAAAATAAAGACCTAATCCATCAAATTCTGGAAAAGTCTCAAAACATACTAACCTGCTTTTTTTTTTTTTTAAAGCTTCTGGCTAACTGTTCTTGTTAAGTGAAATATGTCAACCCAGAACATGTTTTTTTGTTCTTAAAAGCTTACCCCGAGAAAGGGCTCAGTGCTACACTAGGATCCTAAGCACCCAGTGTGGTCATTGGCTGGTTAGTAAAGACTTTCTGTTGGCTTAAAGCCGTGTGTCAGAGCAGTCTTCTCTGATGAATACCCACAACAGAACTGAGTCCTTCCCTACCGCATCCCACCAGAAGCTATTGATTGTGGAAAGCTACATTTCAGCATCTCTGTCACACTTTTTAAGAGTTCTTTTCAACGGCTTCCTGTATAGGCTGTTAATGGGGGAAGGGGGTTAGGGGCTGTACAGAAGCCTTCTATGCCCCTCCTCTCAACAGTGAATCTCCAGTCATCAATATCACAGCCAAAGTAGCCTCCTTGCTCTTCACACTCAGCAGGAGCACAGATCACAGCAGGAGCATGGATCATGGACCTCCACATGGTTTCTACTGACAGCACAGACTTCAGATGTGGTTCCCAGCTGCAATAGGCCTCCCTAGAAGGCATCCTGTATTATGGACACCAACATGGCCTCAGGCTGCAGCACAGACTATGGACCTCCCTTCCACTTTTATTCTGCTAAAGAACATAGCATGAAATGATCTCTAATGACATATTGCTATATCCATAGTTCAGTGCATCACCAGTCTGCATCAGAGAAAACTTCTTATTGCAGTAGATGGTAATATTAACACAGTGTGGTAGGTTGGTCTGATGCGTGTTACGGGCCCTCAAGATCTGCCTGGGTACACCTATCCTTGTTTAAACCTACCTGACTGGCTGCTTAAATGGCCTATGCCTGGGCAGGGCAGAATGCAGTAGGTATGGTTAAGGTTCCTGGCCTTTTGAGGACAGGAGAATCATGGGAAAGAGACGGATGGGAAGAGAGGAGAAAGGAGAGATGCCACGATGGATTAGGTGGGGAAGAAAGCATATGGGCTAGGATGAAAGACTCTGAGGATGGATGGTATGGATGGAGAAAACACCAAGATGAAAATAGAAGCAAGTATTCATAAGCTTATGGATGGAAGGTAGTCCAGATGAGGATAATTAAAGTGGATGGCATTGGATGGGGGCTGGGAATGGATGGTGAAGTTACTGAGACAGGTGAGATTCCAGCTGGGCCCAAGGTAAACAAACCAATTATACAATCTAACAAGTGTCTGTGTCTTATTATTTGTGAAAGCAGGTTAGATAATGCCACTGTGATAATCTTAGGGCTAATAATAAGTAATATATAGCCCAACACTCATGTTTTAATCTAGTAGAACACAGAGACCTACAATTGGACAATGTACAGAGAGTGACAGACATTGAACTCAATTCTAAATGGGATGTCTTCATAAAACCCTTCCTCTCCTCTCGGGGCTCATGGATTAATTAAATTTTAAAGCAAATGTTTTAAAAAGATTTGAGGACTTTCTTTTTAACTTGCACAGTACCCTCCGTAGCTGCAGAGGACTTGGACAAATATATAAGAAGGGATGTGTCTCAGTTACAGTTGCTAATGGATTCCCCAGAACCATTGCCAATGTTGCTCTCCCCAGTGTGTGAATTTCTGCTAGCCCTTGTGTAACCAGAACTTGGTGCTTCTCAGTCCTAACATACAGACAGCTTAGCACTTCCAGTGAACTGGGAAAAGAAATGCTTGGTGGGTAATGGGAGAGTGTAAGGTTTAAAGAGGTGGGTCATGTTAAAACGAGCGCATACACATAGCTTTTCTTCCCTTCCCTCTCGACTTCAGAGCCAAAGCAAAGAAGAAAGAACAAATGAATATCCTTGAAGTTTCTATGAAAACAATCACGTCTGCTTTTTCCTACACTCAATACGACCTCATTTTTATTTGTTGTATTTTTTCCTTTGGTGCAAATTCTGAGATCAAGCAGATTTCAGATGATTTATAACATTCAAAGAAATGTTTATCACTCTCCATTTTAATAACATTTTCAAAGAGTTTTGAATAGAATAATGAGAAACCTGCACTATTTTGTTGCTGATAGAACAATTTTGTGGTTAGCAAGAATGAAAACCAGCAGAAATTAGCTGCAGCAAGGTACTATGGTAACAGTCTTTCCAAACAAAATCAGAAATCACCTTTCTAATGGTGAATACAATGGAGCAGTTAAATCAGAGTCTCTGCAAAGTGCCATCAGTATCAATGTTCAGAAGGTCTAGGAATATAAGCAATGCATAGATTGCAAAATATCCCAACCAGTCACTACACATGGATGTGTAAATTGCTTAAGGTTAAACATAATTTAAAAAGAGGTTTCACTGTAGCACTAGCCAGACTTCAAATTCATTAGGCACATATGACTAGTGGCTGTGTATTGTATTGTAATGTTCAGAATTCTAGAATGTTTTCATAACTTCAGTCAGTTCTTTTGAATAATGTTGCTCTTTACAGATTTTATTTAGGGCAGCAAGTAAAATAAGTAACAGAGTGAATGGAGGGTTCACATGGAAGTCCCAGCAATCCATTTCATGCTGTATCATAGGAAAGAGGAGGAATGCCAAGTCTTGAACTCTCTGTTTATTATAATTTTTTCATTAACTGTACAATGTTACATATGCATGCAATTTTGTCATCATATTGACCCCAGCTTTTCCTAGACCCCTACATTCCTCAATGCTGTGTGCTCTTCTTTGTTTTTTGTTTTTGTTTTTGTTTTTCCTGTGTCCAAGTTTTTTTGCCCATATACTCCTGGGTATGGAGTCATTTCCAGGAGCCCATTGACCTTCTTAATTTCGGTAATTGAATTTCCAAGAATTATTTTTATTGTCCTACATTATGCGGTAGTCACTAAGAAATATAAATATAACACAAAAAGACACATGGTTGAAGTTGTCCTATATTACCAAGACTATACTTGTTGTTAGCTTCAATCTTGTTATTTTTTTCCAAAAAAATCCCCCCCAAACAAAAAATAGTAGGGGACCATAAGCCACAGATCAGTGATGACAAATAGCCTTTTCTATATATGGACCCTAAATGCATTTACACTGTGCCTATAGTTTCCATTTAGTCTCCATATAGGCATTTGATATATGACATCAGTAACCACAGAAGCAGTGTCCCTGTTTCAGAACCGGCTCGTTGCCTGACTTCAGGCTAGCACTTGAACAGTGGTGGCCCGCGTCTGGTAAAGGTGAGTGATGGCTTCTCAGTTAGAAGATTAATAAGTTACTTGCTTACACATAAATATGTACAAATGGCAAACTCATACATCTTTATCTTGTTTGTTCAGCAGAATCTAATAAAGCAAATTGATGGACATGGAGGGTGCCAATGTAGACTAAGTTTCAAACATAACAACTGTACGGTGATCCTCCTGACTAAACTATCCTCCCCCATGGACGTGTAGGCCGTTCATTATTCTTAGCACAAGGTTTGGCCAAACCTTTCTTAGTCAACTACATTTTGAGAGGCTGCTCACTTTCAGTATAAAAATGTAAATGCAAAGTGATCATTTTTATTCTTAATTCCCGGGATTGTATCATCCCCCTGAAAAGGCCAAGAGATTAAAAGCTAGATGAATCACTCTGTAATAAAAGCATTTGGGCATCAGTGGGTTTAAGTACCATTTATAAGGAAGGAGTGGGAGCGGGAGAGATGTAATTCCATGGAGGAAGAAGTAGTCCACGGAACTGCACCTGTCAACAGAATCTGTTTTAAAATGCGCTTGCAGATGCAGTTTAAATGGTTTAGCTGGTACCAAGAGGCATGCTATTAACAGTGGATAATGGAAAATAATCCTTGAGAAGTATTTGCTTTTCTACTTGATATGCACTTTGTGTAGCGACCAACCAGAGTGGGCATATTATAATTCTCATGCCTTGCTAATTTAATTATGCTATCTATTTACAGAGCTTACCCAAGGATTTTAGAGTGGAATCAGAATGTTTTGCGGGGAAGGAGAGTTTGATTTGATCTAGTTTATTTGCAGGTAAAAATAACTTACAAATAAATTCCTCTTCATGCAAGAGGATTAAGCAGATAGAAGCAGATATGGTGCAGGGCATGGATCAGAGGAAGCACATTTCACCTTGCAGAAGAAAACATGATCCCAACTCCCCGACTCTTCTGGTGTGTAATGCTGTGCATCAAGTTCTGATGTCTGTAACATTGTCAGGGGCCCTGCACAGTGTCTGTCACCCAAGAGTTTCATCTAAATGGCAGGGGCAGCCTCACCAAGTGTCCTGCCAGGCACAAGGGGAAGAGACCACAAGGCGGTGGCGAACATGCTGATGGCCCAACAGTCTTCTGCCTGCACACACACTCGTGACATGGTCCTTTTTCCAATGCCCACCTGGTTACCAGACACAGCCAAAGTCAGGGCTGCGGGAAGGGGCCTGCCAGTGGAACAGTCAGTGTTCTGAATAAATACCATCTCCTGCACTGTGGTGCCAAGGTAGCTGATGGGCTCAGACAACCTCAAATTCAAGCCTCAGGTTAGCATATAGTGATCTTTAAAGACGATAATACATGAAAAACATTTACTGTGTTGTCTGACACTCATAAACACTGTGACCATCATCATTATAGCTGAAGTCTGTTTAAGGTTGGTGTGGTTTTTGTTTTTCTTGTTGCTGTGGGTTCTTTTTGGTTGTTGTTGTTTGGTATATGGCTTTTGTTTTTTTATGTGATAATAAAAATTTTTAATTTAGATGAAAACATTTAGATTGGAGTTCTAAAGGCTCCCAGGACTCTGATGGAAACTAACAGAGCTAATAGTTTTGCACATTCAGTAACAATCCATACTTTAAAGCGGAAGTGGAAAGAAATAGCATACATTTTCTTTTTCCCCATAATGAAACACCAAAATCCTAGTTAATTAATTACAGTTAATCTAATTAAAGTAGCTTTTAACTGCAAAATTTTGCTTTAAACTTGAATAAGAATTTGCGAGATTCTTTCTAATTTGCTATGTTTTTCAGTTTTAGAGAATTTTTACTATCTCAATTTCTGTTTTCAGTGCAAATTATTCCTCAAAGCACTTGGTTAATAGGTTAATAATTCTGTTATTAAAACAGTATTGAAATAAGTATTGAATAAGTATTGAAACACTTATTTCACATTTCACAAGAGAGTGTGTTAAGGAGCCCAAAGAGCACATTTGGATATTCTATTAAATGCTGTAGAATTAACTTTAGAAAATACTTTAATATTGGTAAAATGATAACATTTCACTAATCAATATTGATAAGGTTTCTTTGAATTTGACAAACACATTACTAGAATGTCTTTGAAATAGTAAAGGTTATAGCAAATAACGGTGAGAGGGAACATTTTTTAAGACCAGAGAACATGATCCTCACATGTAAAATTCATAAGCAAAATTTTCATGAAATACCTGGCATTTCTCTGCACTGACATTTGGGTTTGAATCTGGCCTCACTTCAGGGTCATTGGTTAAATGTCTGAGGTGAAAAAGTTTCACGCATCAAAGTCAAGCAACTCTGGCTTCCCTGAACACAGCGCTCTAGCTTAAGGTCTCTGGGCTCCCACTGCACCTGGAACAGAGCAAAACTCTGACATACAAAAATAAGTTTGAGGACACATTTAGGAAATAAGAAAATTACAGTCGTATGATTTCAAAAACTATCTTATTAACATGAACCCTTCCTCACAGAATGACAAGATTCACACCTACGTAATTGTCGTGTTTGGCCCAGCACCACTCAGTTCAAACCTTCTAGAACCACCAAAGCTCAGGCTTCTACTGGGGTGCTGGGAAGCACAATGGCATGGCCTGCCTAGCTGCTCCTCTGTAGCCTCTTCAAGCAGTCAACTATTTCCTGCCACCTCAGCTTGAATGCGAGGCACTCTCCAATCTCACGGCTGATCCCTCTTTCCCAGCTGCATCACAGATCACAATGTCCACATCTTCCCACACATCTTCTCTCTATTAGTTTCTCAGCATTCTTTCTTCCTTCCACTTCACCCGTGCTCTGTTTTTCTACATTTCTACCTGCATCACCCTCTATTTTATCTTTTCTGTTTGCCGTTGGGTACGAGAAATAAGGCAACTTAACAGATCATCAACGGGGAAACAGTGGGAAGAGTAACTGCAGAAGCCATCTCCTGGCCAGCTGAGTATAATCATCACTTACTAAAACCTTGACTTCACGTGGCTTTCCAGTACTGTGCAGTTGGGGTGAGTGTGAGGTGTGGTGTGCTCTGAACAGCTCCTTTTCAATTCCTGCTTTCTCTCTCAAGGGGAAACCAGTCAAAGTATGTGCTACGATGTGGCCACAGAAATATGAATACAGTGTGGTCTCAGCCACATTAAAGCAGGAAAGATATATAAAGGACACAGTAACACCGCTGAATGCAGTGAGGATTATCAAACAGCCAAGAGGATCACACGGATTTATAAATGGAATGATTCATACATTTTCTCAATATTTTTGTAATATTTTATAACAATATAGGCAAGTACCTATATTAAAGGACCCTCTCTTGGATGGTTCATTTAGTTAAGTAGAAGTTAAAATGTTGTCAAGGTGAACTCTACTTAAATGTTGTCAAGGTAGAAGCTCTATTTAAATGGCAAAGCAGATACATGCTTGATACATTTTGTACTTCATAGTACACAAGGAAGCTAGATATTGCATTCCAGACAGCAGTTTATTATACAGTTACAAGAAAAATGAAGTCATCAAGCAAACATTTGTTCCCAAGCACAGAGAGTGAAAAGGAGACAGGTGTCTGCAGAGTACCTCAATGTACCGAGCAGAACTGATGACCTCATAGAGGCTCAGTGTAGAGAAAGGAGAGTGAGAAACCCCAGCCAACAAAGACACTGTGCATGCATGTGTGTATGTGCTTGCTTTATCACAGGAGTCTGACCTAGTTTTTCTGGTGAGTGCTGGGTAAAATTCTTTCACTTGCAAGAAAACAAGTAACCACTTCTTCCTTGGCAGGCTTTCTCTCAGGAACTACATAACCAGAGCCTAAGCTGTTAGGGATTTGAAGCCTTCATCTGGAGTAAGGGCTGCGTCCCATCTCTTGCCTAGAGTAGCCACCCTTTCCTGCAGAACCACTCAGACCCTTGGGACGTTCACAGTATAGAACTACAGACTTTGAACAACTAAACACTAACTGTGAAATCTGAAGGTGTCCCAAAGGCTGAATGCTTAGTTACCAGACTGTTGTGTTACTGGGAGATTGAACTTTCTAGGATGGTCAGTCCTTTTTTTAAATTAAATTTTTATTTTTTACATTAATTACATTTTATTCGCTTAATATCCCAACTGTAGCCCCCTCCCTCATTCCCTCCCAACCCCACCCTCTCTCCCTCAACTCCTCCTATTCCCTCTTCAAGCCTTCAGATTGGGGAGGTCCTCCTCCCCTTCCATCTGACCCTAGTTTTTCAGGTCTCATCAGGACTGGCTGCAATGTTCTTCTCTGCTGCTCCTCCTTTTGGGGGGGGGGCAGGGGAGGTGTGTGACAAAGAGCCAGCCACTGAGTTCAGTCGGAGACAGTCCCTGTTCTCCTTACTAGGGAACACACTTGATTACTGAGCTGCCATGAGCAGGGCTTCTAGGTTATATCCATGAATGGAGCTTGGTTGGAGTATCAGTCTCAGAAAAGACCCCTGGGCCCAGACTTTTTGGATCTGTTGCTCTCCTTGTGGAGCTCCTGTCCTCTCCAGGTCTTACTATCTCTCCTTTCTTTCATAAGATTCCCTGTCCTCTGCCCAAAGTTTAGTTATGAGTCTCAGCAACTGCTTTGATACACTGCTGGGTAGAGTCTGAAAGGCCCTCTGTGGTAGGCTCCTGTCCTATTTCTTGTTTTCTCCTTCTTCCAATGTCCATCCCGTTTGTCTTTCTAAGTGAGGATTAATCATCTTACCCAGGGTCTTTCTTCTTTTTTAGCTTCTTTACGTATATAGATTTTAGTATGTTTATCCTATAGTATAGGTCTAGAACTCTTAAAGATTGTTTTTAAAGATTTGGAGACACAAGCTCTTACCCATTTCTCTCTTTGTTCCATACCCACCATGAGGTAAGGATCTTTGTTCTGTCACATGCTTCCTGCCTTATCAGTCTCAAAACAGTAGGCCCAGCTAACTTGTATGTAAAGCTGTGCAACCACCAGCTATCATATCTACTTTAAAATTGTCTCAGATACTTTGTCACAATGGGGGAAAGCCAACTAGCATAACCCCTTACCTCCTTCTCTACATGTTACTAGAGGTATATTTACAGAAGCTGCTTTCATACACTACTGACTTCCCGCTTTCGAAAGAATGAAGTCATTGCAATAAAGGAGAATTTGGACAAAGAAAACACATTTGATCTGGAATCATGTCCTTGGAGTCATGTTGGCTGGAGGTGACTGGGTCAACCTTCCTGTCTAAAGTATTCTGCTGTGAAGAGGGATCTAGATTTTTCTAGTGTGTATTTGTTCCAAAGGAGAAAGAAGACCTAAAGTTAGGTTACAACTGCCGTGAACACTGTAATTGCCAAGGTACTGGTAAAGAACTGAAGTAATGCTTTGTGTGCTTATGAAAATTCCAAGATGTGAAAAGGTGTTGATGTGAGATTCAGAACCTGAAGACTAAATCAATTTGCCTGGAGAAGGAGTCTGAGAAAAGGAAACACTGAAGTTCAGAGTCTGGGGTTTACAAAGCCCTCATCGTGGGAGCAGGGCTCTCTTTAGTTTTCATGTGATTGATATAGAAGTTTTCCCTTTAAGATTTCTTAAGTTAATCCCTCATTTTAAAGTCTGATTTTTGTTGATAATTTCAGGAAGTTCCTGCTTTAAAAGAATGTAGCAAAGCAGTTGCATAAGTTTACATTCCCACCAGCAGTGGAGGAGGGTT
>CM053766.1:6465252-6485954 GCA_028658305.1 Pachyuromys duprasi | reverse complement strand
TATATATATATATATATATATATATATATATACTGGATATTAGCCCTCTGTCAGACATAGGGTTGATAAAGATCTTTTTCCAATCTGTAGGCAGGCCTTTTGTTCTGATGACAGTGTCCTTTGCTTTACAGAAGCTTTTCAGTTTCATGAGGTCCCATTTATTGATTGCTGCTCTTAGAGCCTCTGCTGTTGGTGTTCTGTTCAGGAAGTTGTCTCCTGTGCCAATGAGTTCTAGGCTCTTCATCACTTTTTCTTCTAACATGTTTAGTGTGTCTGGTTTTATATTGAGGTCTTTGATCCACTTGGACTTTATTTTTGTACAGGGCTTTGGAAATCAATCTGGCATTTTCTCAGACAATTAGAAATAGCGCTTCCTCAAGATCCTGCTATACCACTCCTAGGCATATATTCAAAATACACTCAAGTATACAACAAGGACATCTGCTCAACCATGTTTGTAGCAGCTTTATTTGTAATAGCCAGAAGCTGGAAACAACCCAGATGTCCCTCAGTTGAGGAATGAATACAGAAATTGTGGTACATCTACACAATGGAATATTACTCAGCGATAAAAAACAAGGAAATCATGAAATTTGCAGATAAATGGTGGGAACTGGAAAATATCATCCTGAGTGAGGTATCTCAGAAGCAGAAAGACACACAGGGTATATACTCGCTCATCAGTGGATACTAGACGTATAATATAGGATAAACATACTAAAATCTGTAGACCTAAGGAAGCTAAACAGGAAGGAGGACTCTGGCTAAGATGCTCAATCCCCATTCAGAAAGGCAAAGAGGATGAACATTGGAGGAGGGAGCAAACAGGGAACAGGACAGGTACCACAGAGGGCCTCTTAAAGGCTCTACCCTGCAGGGTGTCTAGGCAGATGCTGAGACTCATAGCCAAACTTTGGGCAGAGTGAAGGGAATCTTATGAAAGAAGCAGGAGATAGTAAGACCTGGAGAGGACAGGAGCTCCACAAGGAGAGCAACAAGATCCAAAAAGTCTGGGCACAGGGGTCTTTTCTGAGACTGATACTCTAGCCAAGGATCACTCATGGAGATGGCCTGGAACTCCTGCACAGAGGTAGCCTATGACAGTTCACTATCCAAGTGGGTTTTACAGTAATGGGGACAGGGACTGTCTCTGACAGGAACTGATTGACCTGCTCTTTGATCACCTCCTCCTGAGGGCAGCTTTAGCAAGCCACAGAAGACAATGCAGCCAGTCCTGATGAGACCTGATAGACTAGGATCAGAGGGAAGGGGAGGAGGACTTCCCTTATCAGTAGACTGGGGGAGGGGCACAGGTGGGGAACAGGGAGGGTGGGATTGGGAGGGGAGGAGGAAGGAAGGTTCAGGGGGGATACAAAGTGAATAATAATTAATAAAAAGAAAAAAGAATGTCCTGAGACATTTCAAAACACTTACTGGAGAAGACAGAAAAGAAACCCCAAAATGAGGACACATGTTCAACTGCCCTTTGTGGCTTAGGGCTTACTTGTCATCTTTAGACTCCAGTCCCCTGAGAGTTTCCTATCAGTATCTGTAGATACAGGAGAATACTTACCTACAAATGATTTATATAGGAAAGAACATATCTATTCACAGAATATCATTATACATTTCTTTTTTCTATTTTAATGAAAAAATATTTTTAATACAATATATTCAGATCTTGGTTCTTCCCCTCCAACTTCAGATGATTCTCACCTCTCCACCCACCTAAATCTACAAGCTCTATATCTTCCCTTCTAATTAGGAAACAAACAGGCATCAAATAAATAAACATATAAATAAAACAATAAATAAAACTACAATAGGACAACGCAAATAGAAAAAAGAGCCAACTCCCCCAAACCCAGCACAGAAACATACATATGAAAGAGACACACACATTTGCACACACAGATATTCTATCAAAACACAAAGTTGGAAACCATAGTGTATCTTAAAAAAATGTCCAGGCCAAAAAACCCAAACAACAACAACAACAAACAAAAAACCAAACCAAACCAAACAATACCCAAACCTCTAACAGTAGCGTTGAGTTCACTGTGTGTTGTCCATCACTGGGAGGGGTCTGCCCGTAAGTGTGGCTGTATACCCAGTAAGACATCATTTGCAAAATGATGTTTGGTTTAGGAGTGGCTGTCAGTTGGAGATGGCCCCTGGGTTAGGGATAACGGCTGGTGTCCACTGCCACGTGACTCAGACTTGTGCAGGCTCTATCCATGCTGCCACCGATTCTGCATTCACCTGTGCCTCAGCGCTGTTCATAAGAGAATCTCAAACAGCTAAGAAACACCTGAAGAAATGTCCAGCATCCATAGCCAGTAGGGAAATGCAAATCAAAACTACTTTGAGATTCTGTCTTACACCTGTCAAAATGGCTAAGATCAATAATACAAATGGCAGCTCATGCTGGTGAGGATGTGGAGCAAGGGAAGACACTCCTCCAGAGTTGATGCGAGAGCAAACTTGTGCATGCAGTATGGAAATCAACATGATGGTTCCTCAAAATTTTGAAAATTGATCTACCTCTAGACCCAGCTCTACCACTCTTGAGCGTATACCCAAAGGCTGCTGCATCCTACCAAAAAGGACACTTACTCAACCATGTTCATTATAGCCAGAATTGGAAACAACTTAGATGTTGCTCAACTAAAAAATGGATAAAAAGACTGTGGCACATTTACACAATGGAGTATTACTAGGTTATTCAAAACAATGACATCATGAAAAATTTTCAGCAATGGATGGAAGCAGAAAAAAAAATCTTCCTGAGTGAGGTAACCAAGACCCAGAAATACAAACATCATTTGTACTCACTTCAGGGGGCAATATCTGTTAAGTAAATGATAACCAAGCCACAATTCACAGATCCAGTCAGGCAAGTAACAAAGAGGGGTCTAGGTGAGATTCATGAATCTCCCTAAGAAGGGGAAATATAGAATAGAAGAGATTTTTGTGGGTGGGCTGGGGAAGGGAATAGGAGGGATCAGGTGTGTGTGGACTCATCACTGTGTACTTGAAAGTCTAATGAGGTGCATAGTCTTATGTATACACGAATACTAACATGGACTCAATTCAAATCACTTTCAGATGGAGTAAGTATGCCATGCAGTATTTCCCATGGCAAATTGGTCACCATCTTGTGCCATCTGGGCTTGCTCTGGAGACACCTATAAAAATGAGGTATTGTGGCATTTAAGACAAAGATCTTGAATGCTTTCATATAGATGATGTTTCTTTTGCCTTTTGGTTGTGAAAATGAAATTTTGCTTCAAAAGTTTTATAGAAGACTCATAGTGTGCCTTAGAAACCTAGGAAAACTGCCATTCTCAATCCCCAGTGCCAGCAGCAGTCTGGAGAACTGGTCATGAGAGCAAATGAGCTGGCCCTGCCCATCGGTGACTGTAGCGCTCTGGAGAGAGCAGGTCCTGCATCGCATCTGAGTCTGCTTCTCAGCTGGTCAGCATAGTAGAGCTGGCCCTGTGGGAGTGGACGCAAGTGAGCCAGCCCTGAGGGTGAGAACTTGAGAGAGCTGGTCTCAGGACTTGTCTGGCTTGAGGTGACATGGGTGCAGTGGAGATGCACTTCTCCCATCCCCCACCGCAGTAGCTGGGCGAGCTGGCTGCTCACTGTGCTGTAGCACTCAGGAGAGCAGTCTCTGCACCTTGCCCGGGCAACACAGTACAGCTGGCCCTAATGGCTAATGGTGAGGACACAGATGAGCCAGGCCCCACGGTGGGAGAGCGGGAAAGCTGGCCCAGCTCCTCATTCACTGTAGTGCTTGGAAGAGTGGGCCCTGTACCTTGACTGGGCAGCACAGTGGAGCTGGCTTTGGAGGTGTGGGTGCAGGTAGGCTGGACCCAGAACATGAGAGCAAGAGACCCTGCCTCCTGTGTATGGAGACACTGAGTGACCTAGCTGGAGCAGGATGGAGTGCACATAAGGGAGAGCCAGCAGACTGACCAGCTCAACTACCACCCAGGCTCAGATCCAGGGCTCTGAATTGGGCCACCCCAAATCAATGTCGTCTGTGCACTGGTGGGACATGCGAAAGGGCAGGTCCTGCTCTTCCAAGGCTGCACAATCTCCATGACACAGGGCAAGAGCAGGATAACCCCGAGAAGTCCCAATGAAGATCCAATAGTGATGGTGTCATAGAAACCAGAGATCTTGAACCACACCAATGTGCTCATTTCTGTGGACATTTACAAATGAAGATATGTGGACAGAGGGATATACTGTGGGACACATTGTGACATACTCTAGCCTCCACGATGACAGGTTTTCGATACTTTGTTGTAGTTGTCTGTCTGTCTGTCTTTCTCTCTGTGGTTTTATTTTGGGGGGGGGAGGCTGTAAGGGCAAAGGGTAGATATAAGGGGGTGGGAAGATGAGCAGGACTGGCGTGCATGATGTGAAACTCACAAAGAATCAATAAAAAGTTAAAAATAAATGAAAAAACTTAGGAAAAGTGTGTGTTATGATGTGTGTGTGTATGTTAACAAAAGCTTTATATAAATTTTCATGGATGTTGGAAACCTAGTTGGGTCTCATTTATCACAGTGTTTGTTAAAATTAATAAATAGCCAGAGACTGGTCCCACTAATTTTGTGCAGAATTTCACATCCTGGGAACAGGACTGCTCATGGACCATCTGGATGTGCCCAGGTGTGCCTAGTCTAATCAGTTTTGGGTAGAGAAGAGCATCACATAGCAGAAGCTCCTAATTTAATAAGGACATGGAGAGCAGATGCCTCAGTCCACCAAGTAACGCTCCTTCTGTGCAGACAGGGATGTGAGAATGCATGGGGCACAGGAGGCTTAGGAATGGTAACATGCAAGAGAGAGCAGTGTTCCTGTGACTGAGCCATGGGAAATGATTAGAACTGACTAGGGCTGGGTTTAGTAAGGTTAAAACTCACACCTGTAAAGTCAAACATATTAGAAGCACAAGGAAATGTTTGAAAATAACTGACACAGCACAATTTCATCACAACTGAAGGGATACTTGAAGAAAACTGAACTGAAAGGCTGTTTACAAGATGGGGACAGGAATAGGGAAGTCCACTACAGCAGGGTGACACTAGATGCAGATGAGCAGAAGGGGGAAAGCACGTGCCATCACATAGGCATAGCTAAATGCTTTGGGGCTGCTCTCCTGAAGTTGTGCCCTGTGCTAGGGAAACACAGCTGCCAGCAATTACAACCAATCAAGTAGGGGCAGAGGTATTGTTCAGCTAAGATCCTCTAGCTGTCTAGTCTCTTGTTGGTAACCCATGGGGAAATCAGGCAGAACCTGAAGCATCACTAATGATGCTATCTGGGTAAGGAGCCTTCGCTGAACACAGAAAAGAAACAAGGGCAGACTGGATAGCGCAGTCGAATGATGAAGGAAAACCATGTGAGAAATGCAGTCAGGGTTAAGTAGGTATCTCTGTATCTTGGGTAAGAACAAATGAGTCTGCATTAGGCAATGGGAATGGAAAGACAGAAGAATTTGCAAGACACACAAATATAGCAGTTTGGGAAACAGTTTAGTAGCTAACTAACTAGAGTCCAGACAAAGACCTATCCAGAGATGGATATAAAGTAGAAAGTTGAAAAACCTGTGTGTGGTGCTTGGTTCTATGGGACTCAAAAGCCTAATTACCTCCCCTATCAGCGGACTTGGAGAGGGGCATGGGAGAAGATGAGGGAAGGAGAGTGGGATTGGCAGGGAATGAGGGAGCAAGCTACAGCTGAGATACAAAATGAATAAACTGTAATTAATATAAAAATAAAAAAATAATAAAAAGCTTAATTAAGTGAGAGTATTCTATGATTTTAAAACTCAGCAAATAATGGAAATGGTACCTGATGATGTTGGTTCTGCACAAACCAGCTACCCAGCAGGAAGGACCCTGGCTTTGATTTGTCTTGGTGCTTTGTGACTATACCAGTCAGAGATCCTGGACTGAAATGTTTTATGCTGTTTTCACAAATGAGAATTATTGCCCTAAAGAATAATAGTGTTATACCCTAAGATAACAAATAATATAAAAGGACATCTCTGCTCATGCTATGAATTTATTCTACTTTTTCTTTCTTTTACGACCATTTTAACTATATGATGGGTTTTCTTTACAAGTAATATTTTAATTGAACATGTTAATTATCAATAATATCAGGCTTGATGATGATGTTTACACACATGTATATACTATGTCCTGATCACATTTACCTCTCATTACATTCCACTGTTCCCCTCCATTTTATAAAGCTCTTCTTGGTCTTATATTAAGTGTTTCTAAAAGGTCTATTGGCAAAAGTCATGCCCATGAAATGTAGTTTGAAAGGGATATAGCCCGATATCTCATTCCTTTCTTCTATTGTCATAAGAAGTTTTAAGACAGTACTGTCAATTGATTCCAGTCATAAAAATCTTTTTCCTGCTACAATGCTAAGAGAACTGACTTTACTGTATCACTCTTTGAACAGTTTAAATGCACAAGGTGAAGATACCTTTCAAACCCAGTTAGATCTGAAGTGGGAAGGAGAGGGCACTGATATACAGAATTGCTGCTGTCACCAGGATTCTATGGGAGGGAGAGATCTTTTAGTTTTTCTTGAACTTGTGAAATGTCACTTGCATTTCACTGTATTGTCTTTTACCATTGTACCAAAATTAAAGGCTCCATATGTTCCGATAATAGCTGGTTCAAAATAGTATAGCTCCTCCTGGAAAGTCTGTAAGTAGCTGTGACACTGCTGGAACTCTTGTTCATCAGGCCCATTAGGTTTATGCATTAGCGCACACAGACAGTGGCAGCTGCCTGACATGTCCTATTGTGCTCAAGGACTAGAACGTGATAAGGTTAATAAGACTTGGTATTGAGGCTAAGCCATTCAGGTCTGTGAACTCTGCCTTGCAGGAGCTCCAGTAATTTCAAAGTGTTAATAAGCGTACAAAAGTGCTTAAGAGGAAAAGGTATAATTTTGATAGAAATACCATGTCTCAAGAAAACTTGATGATATATTTAGAGACTTCGTATTATCAATCATTAACATATTTATGTAAGTTGGTGGTATTGTCTTGTTTTCCAATATGAAGAGTTGAAAGAAAATCTACTGAGTGAAGACCTTTCTTTGCTTCTTTTTCTTTCTTTCTTCCTTCCTTTCTTCCTTCCTTCCTTTCTTTCTTCCTTCCTTCCTTTCTTTCATCTTTGCTTGTTTCTGTTTCCTTCTTTCTTTGTTTCTTTGTTCCTTTTTTCCTTTGTTTCTTTCTTTGTTTGTTTTATTGTTTCTTTGTTTCATTGTTTCTTTCATTCTTTGTCTTTCTATATGTTAAGGTGCCACTGTTTGTCAGATGTGCTTACTACCTGTTGCGAACACAAAGCAGTGACCCTTCTATGATTCTGCTGTGCTGGCATGAAGACCATCATCACCTTTGCACTATTCTTTTACACATGGAAGGATAGAATCACTGGACTTGGAAACCAGGTTTTCATATGTCCTTTGCTAAGATTTGTTTCATTATTTCATTCAGACTGGCAATAAACCTTTAAATGTTTTGACTACCTGCCTGTGTCAACTCTATATACACATCAGAACTATTTGCTTAGCCTTTTAAATAATTTTAAATATCTCATCCTTTGATATCAGCAGGCTCAGGCATAGGTATTCTTAGTACTTTAAATTATATAACTAAGAGAAGCAATGCCCACAAGTGGTAGTAAGTGCATTAAATATTGTTACTAAAAGAAAATGTAAAATTTAATCCAAACCTGGGTTTTAGAAAGTTTTTGTGATTCTGAACTCTCCAATTAGTGCTTCTGCCTTCAACTTCTTGTGAACCTGAATGTATTCAAGCCAAATCCTGTTGACTTAGCATCTGGGCTTTGACAGCTAAAAGGCATAATAACTTCAAAGTTAGTTGAAAATAAATGTGCAAGTTATTCATACATATCCAAATTGAGAGAATAAGTACATCTGCAGGAACGTTCCAGACAAGCAGTGAGTGAGCCCAGTATTCACCAATATTAGTAAGGAAGAACCTTGGATTCCTCCTGACTCCGGCATGCTGGGTATTTGAGGATATATACCATTGCATTCACTCTATCATGTAGTGATGAAAATTGGCTCTGTAGCATAGGTGGAGATAGAAGTGTCCCCAGAGCTTAAGCAAATTGTTCATTGGTGGCTACTGGGAGGAGAGCTGGTACCATAACTGCATTAATTTATTTAGAACCCAAGCATCTACTCTCTGGCAAAGATTTACACAGCACCATCACTGCCAGGAATAACATTACTCTAACTATGTAAATCAGCCAGAGGTGATATAGATAAACGAGCACCCTGATGTTCCAGTAGTGAGCTGAATAAAATAATCATGGACACTGGAATTTTATTGTCATGGAATTTCTCATATTGTTAGATCGTATTTGCATTTTTGATTTTCAACCATATAATAACATGATATTCATCCTTGGCTGGTTAATTGTATAAATTCAGGACTCATAATATTTTATCTATGGACCATGGCTCACCAATGCCTGTCCTACAATCTACTGCCATTTATCATCACAAAAGTTGAGAGTCTACTGGATCATATGAGAGAGGAACCCTCAGTTCTTTGCTTAACATTCAGTTACAAAACTTAGAAACCCCTAAGCAAACAGCCTATGTGTTTATCACTAACATTTTAATGGGTACATACATATTTATAAGCTCAGTTCCTTGAATGTCACTAAGAATAGGGGATGATTTAAATATACTGACACCTTGAAATAGATCATATAAATAGGCTATCACAATGATAATGAATTTTATTATTACATGAACATGCAAACTGTATAAAGATATTGCATTCCTGATTTGTCACTTTACAAAATTAACATTTATATTAGTGCAAAGAATAATCATACCAGAATTCCTCAAATACCTCTGACTCTCAAACTAGGATATCACATAAAGTTCACTGACCTACTTTTTGTCTAAAGACAAAATGTGGTATTATTCCAGTAACATTCAAGTCCAAGGCTGCATAGTCTAGCTCCCTCCTGTGCCTACGGGGCCCTGCACTAGGTTATTTCATGGTTCTTAACACCACTGCATTTTTTTTCCAACCTCATCTTTTTGTTGCTTTATCTTAAAGTGTCGATGCTCACTTTGCAATGTCATTACTATAGACTTTCAGTAAATTGCGCTTCTCCGAAGGCTGGGTCTGCAGCTTTCTAATTTAGTTAAACTTTTCCAGCCTCTATGCCAAGCCCTTTCGCTACCTGGATTGTTCTGTGTCACAATTTCTGCTGAACCTTTTCTTGTTGACAAAAGGATTCTCAGCTTGGCTCACATACATCTTTCCCTGTGTCTGCATTTCGAAAAGAGTTAATAACAGTAAATCTCTATTATCATGCATCTCGTTAAGATCAAACAGAGAGGGGAATAGCCCAGTTATTAACTAGACCTGCCAGATCACACACACACACTTAAGCTATAAATATATGCTCAAAGCTCACATATACAGTGAGCGTCTTTTATTTTTTTATAGACTTATGTGGACAATAGAATGCATTTTTTTCAGTTGGCCAGTGTTTGTCACCATGACACTACTGACATTTTGAACTGTAACTTGTTTGTTTGGAGTTCAGTCCTGTGTACCATATTTCGTCCCTGTGTGTACTTATTTCGTCCCTGTCTACTAGATGTCAAGTAGCACTCTTGCCAGCTGTAAAACCACAGACAACTTCTGACACTGTTAATTTTCTGAAATGAAAAATTATCCCTAGTTGAGATCCATTGTAACTGACATTTTTAAATATAAAATTTAATGCCAATGTATTTGATGGCTAATCTTCATTTGGTACTATTATTCTTTTAGCACAACCTTGGCATTTTAAAAATTGCATATGCTTTTGTATATCACAGAGATAGTCCATGCTGATCCCAAAGACTGGCTGTTGAAAATCATATGAGGTTGAGACAATAGCACAGGGAAGTCACAGACACGAAACCTCTCTTCAAGTAGCAAGTCTGCAGTGGTGCAATATCACAAACCAGGCAGGTGTAAATCATTTAGAAGTTTATTAGTACATTAATGGTTTGTTTTAATTCTTCTAAACACTTGGTTATATTTGGACCCTTCTATAGCCATAAGTGAACCTTCGGTTAGAGGAAAATGTTGTCATGTGATCAACTATCCACCAGGACAAGGATTCTCAGCCCTACCTCTGTGTGTTAGGAGAGCAGGAAGCTGTACCACTCATGTACCATCTGTACTTCAGACAACTTGTTCGTAACTGTTCACCACTGAAACCCGCCTGGCTGATCAAAGTTCTCCGTAATCATGCTGCCTTTAATTTCCTTATATGTTAAAACAGACAAGGAAACTAACTGTTTTTAAGTCTTGTGATGTTCAGTATGCTTGCAACTGTAGACCCGTCACTTCTGAATCAGAAAAATCTATCATGTTACCACTTTCCATGCATAATCCATGACAAACTTTCTTCATCAGTATCACAATCAGATAGGGTGCATTTAAAGTGAATCACATAAGTGTTTTTTTCCAATACTCTAGTTGAGTTCATTGGTGATCCCAAGACCATTTTAGTAAACATTCCGGGCTTATTTCCTGCATAGGAAACAAGAGGCACTGACAAGCAGAAGGCAGGCTAGAAAGAACGCAGCATCAGAAAGCTCTATAAGCTCCATAGCCTCCAGCCCACTTTTCTTGTCATGTTTGAGCTAAATGGTAGGCTGACTGGACTGATTGGGTCAGGAAGTAGGTTTCGTATTTTAAAAAAGGAAATATTAAATGCCTGAGTCTCACTAACAAGTCAAACCTAGTGTATGGTGTCAACTAGACACATGCAACATAATTCATTCTTTTTTTCTTTGAGGTTAAAAAAATACAAGTACAGAGAAAATCACAGAGAAGACAACTGCACAGAGCAAAGAATTACCATTGAAGAAACAGTGAAGTAACTTCTATCCAGGTCAGGTAGTAAAACTCAGGGTTCCATCTGTACAGATGTTCTAGGTTATCTCCATGCATGGTTCTTAGTTGGAGTATCGTTGTCAGAAAAGACCCCTGTGCCCAGTGTTTTTTGTTCTGTTGCTCTCCTTGTGGAATTCCTGTCCCTTCCAGGTCTTTCATCTCCTCCTTCTTTCACAAGATTCACTGCACTCTGCCCAAAGTTTGGCTATGAGTCTCAGCATTCGCTTTGATACACTGCTGGGTAGTCTTTCAGAGGCCCTCCTTGGCAGCTCAATCTCCAAGTGAGTTCCCTAGTAAGGGGAACAGGGGCTGTCTCTGACATGAACTCAGTGGCTGGCTCTTTGATCACCTCCCTCTGAGACAGAAGCTGCCTTACCAGGCCAAAATGTAGCAGCCATTCCTGATGAAACTTGGTAGGCTAGGGTCAGAGGGAAGAAGAGGAGGACCGCCCCTACCAGCGGACTGGGAGAGGGGCATGGGAGGGGAAGGGAGTGGGAGCATGGCATTGGGAAGGAACAAGGGAGGCAACTACATCTGGGAAACAAAGTGAATAAATTGCAATAAATAAAAATTAAATAAAAAAACTAGGATTCATCTTCATCCCAGCCACTTCTCTCAGTGACCACTGCCTCCAGCTTTTAAATGCAGCCACATCTCTGACTTTTCATTTTTCGTTCTTTATAGCTTTACTTAAACAATCACACTTTCATAAATGCCTGGTTTGACATTATAAGAACTGAATGATTATTTTCTCCTGGATCTCGAGACTGGAAGTTTCTGATGGGGCTGTGTGCAAGGCCAGATCTGGCATGTGCTGTGAGGTCTTTCCTCAGGTTACAGCTAGCTGACTTTATTTTATATTCCCACATGGCCTATGGGATGTACATAAGGAGGAGTACAGATGAAGAAGAACAGGAAGAGGGAACAGTGAAAGGGAGAAGGAGGAAGGGGAGGGGGACAGCTGGGAAGGAGGGAGAAGATACAGAGTGAGAGAAAGAGGTGGGGATGAGGGAGGAAGAGCCAGAGTCAGGAACACACACACACACACACACACACACACACACACACAGAGAGAGAGAGAGAGAGAGAGAGAGAGAGAGAGAGAGAGAGAGAGAGAAAGGCATTACTTTGGGGTCTCCCAAGGGTATTACTCTCTTCTCAAGGACTGCAAGGCATGTTGCTCATTTAACTCTGACTCTCAGCATTGCCTCTATGTTGAATGTCCCTATCATTGCTCAGAGGGTTAGAGTTATAGCATGAATTTCGAGAAGTCAGTGTTCATTCCAAAGATATATTATTTCTTTTCTCTTGTTCTGAAGTTCACAGAAATTCACAGTGTGTTATTTACCGCTTTAGTTGGCACTGTGAACCCAAAAGAGCAGGGCCTAACAGTGAGGCAGACTACAGTCTCATGCTGTAGCTACCTTTATTCAGAGCATCAGACGGTTCACAGTGAGTGTTAAGAAGAGTCACCTGAGCAAAGTGTACAGTAAAAAGGACAAGCCACATGTGGCAAACACTTTTTTCTTTGTGTAGGCATATAAAGGATAGTTTAAACATTTAATTGAATAACAGCAGCACGCAATAATGACCAATCTGAAGTAAACTCACGCCTATCTGCAACACCTTGGAGAGCACAAGAACAATTTTGTATTTTGGAGAAACCAAGGTCTCGTTTTCTTAAAGTGTTGTCACAAGCACTAAGAATTCTCCTCACGGACTGTTTCAGTCATGAACTTGATGGCTGACTCTTTGACCCTCCCCCATACAAGCCCGGGAGTGACAGACTGGCTAGATCCCAGGGGAAGACATTGCAGCCAGCCCTGAGGAGACATGATAAGTTGGGGTTGGATGGAAGGGAAGGAGGTCCTCCCCTGTTGGTGGACTTGGAGGGGGCGGGGAGGAGGGAGATGAGGGAGGGAGTGGGAGGGTAGGAGGAAATGGTGGAAGGGGCTACGCCTGGGATTCAAAGTACCTAACCTGTGATTGAGATAAAAATAAATAAATTTAAAAAAAAAAGAAAAAAAAAGAATTCTCCTCACATGGCTCCATTCCTGGACCATGTTCTAACAGTGTGCATATCTAGTATTTTTAAATTAATTTATTCATTTATTAATTTTATATCCTGATCACAGCCCCTCTCTTCTCTTCTCCTGGTCCTACCTCCCACACTCTTCCCCTTTCTCCCTTCCCCTTCTCCCCAGAAAAGGGGAGCCCTGGCCCCACCTTACAAACCCACCCTGGCATATGAAATCGCATCAGGACTTAATACATCCTCTTCTATTGAGGACTTACACAGCATCATATTTACAAAATTTATTTCCAACCTTGCTATAATTAAACTATTTTCAATGTCCAATAGTACTTTGTAATATTTGTCATATTTGTCGGAAAACTTTATGTTAGCAAACCATGTGTCTTTTTATTCTATGTAATTTTGGTGGAGTTTTGTGTGTGTTTCATTAAAACAAATGAAATAGTTTAATTTAGCAAACAGAAAATTAGAATATTCGTGGTACTTTCAAACATGATTTGCTTTTTATGATTTCCTCCCATCACCCCTATTCCTCTTGAACCTTTTCATCACTTGTGGCTTCTTTTTCCCTTTCACCCAGATACATTCATTTTCCTGTAAATTTTCATATTTTCCTTTCATTTGATGACTGTGTGACTGAAAAGAATTCTACTGTGTAATACATATTTTCATTATTTATTCATATTTGTGTGTAGCTAGACAGATGCTTTTCCCTTGCTCTTGTTAACAGAGCAGCGATAAACACAGATGTTTTCTTGATAGTGATTCTGACTGGAGTAAGATTGAATCTGGAGGTAGTTTTAATTTGTGTTTTAATGGTTACAGTTGTTGAATGTATCTAAAACCATTCTTCAGCATTTTTGGTTTCTTCTCTAGAAAACTTAGCCTATATATTGACAGATAATATATTGTTTGCTGTGGTGTTAGCCTTTTGCAGCTCTTCATGTATTACACGTTAACTCTGACTCAAGTACGGACAGCAGGGATTTCTCTCCCTTTCCGCAGCATTAAGGTGGCTCAGCTAACGCACTGCTGTGCTATGCACAAGCTATGTGATCCCACGGGATCCTGCTTGTTCATTCTTACAACTATTTGGTGTACTGTTAGAGTCCTAGAAAGATGTTGCCTATGCCTAAGTCTGTTCTCCTTCATTTCCATGGTCACTCTTCATGGTTTTCTAAGTCTTCGATCCATTCTAATTGATTTTGTGTTGAATGAGAACTACGGTGGACATGAGGTTTTACTAACACTACCTGTTGAAGAGGCTGCTCCTCTAACCCCAAGCATATTTTGACACTGATTTCTCCCAAGAATTAGCTGTCCATGTCTGTGTGGGCTCATTTCTGAGTCCTTGATCTTGTTCTATTATTCAGTATTTCTGCTGTGGTAGAAGGCTGTGCTGTGCTGTGCTCGTCACTCCGGCTCCCCAGCCTGAGGTCAGAAACGTCTGGACTTCCACCAGTGTTCCCTCTCCATAGCCTCGCTCTGTGGATTCTTGTTCTTTTATGCATGCATGTGGTTGTTGTACCTTTTCTAATCCTGTGAAGAACGCCATTGAAAATTTCATAAGGCTGGCCTCTGAACCAACAGCTTGTTTCAGTAAGAGCCATTTTCATAACATTCTGCCAATCCATAATCATGGAAAGTCTTTCTGTTGTGGAGTGACCTCTCCAAGTAATTTTTTAATGTCTAAATTATTTCACTCTCTTGGCTACATTTATTCCAATGTGTTTCTTTTTGTTTGTTTGATATTGTGAATGGGTATTTTTCTGAACTTTTTTTTTCATAAACTATGTCATTGGTATATAGAAAATATAGCTACTTAGTTTTGTATGTTGGTTTTGAACCATGCATTTTTACAGCAACTGCTTATCATACCAAAGGGTAATTTGATAGAATTTGTAGGGTCTTTTAAACACATTAGTACAAAGTTGTCATCTGTAAATGTAAATAATGTGACTTATATTTTACTATTTAAGTATGGTGTATATACAGGGCATACAAACTGTGATTTTTCTTAAGTATATCCTTTTTTACATTGAGTTATATCGTAGCTTTATTTTTCTGTTAAAAATTTATAGAATGACCTGGGCATGGTGGCACACACCTTTCATTTCAGTACTCTGGGAGGCAAGACAGGTGGGTCTCTCTGGGTTCCAGGCCAGCCTGGTCTACAAAGCAATTCCAGGACAGCCAAGGCCACACAGAGAAACCTTGTCCTGAAAAACCAACTAACCAACCAAGCAAGCAAACAAACAAACAAAGAATTTATATAACAGACAGCTGTAATCGGTACCCCTTCCCCTGCACTTCATTCCCTGCCCCACAACTTGCCTGCTTTCCCACTGGCACCAGAGATAACTGATGAGATCGTGACCCAAGCCCTTGCCTGCCAACTCCCCTGAAGGCACACCCAACAGCAGTAAACAGCACCCCATTTTCTTCCCCATAACCCTACCTGTTTTCCTGATCACCACACAGACACCAGGAACCCCAGGGTACACTAACACTAGGGTCCTCAGAGGCAACTTTAGCACCTAAAACCCTAGAGGCCATGCAGGTCACAAAAACCCTATTCTATCTGAAGAATCACGCGTCACCAGAACCCCAGGCCATTCAGGTCAGAAGACAAGAGCAAACAGAAATCAAAGGGAAAACCATCCAAAAAACAAACAAACAAAAAACACCCCACCGATCTAATAAAGATAAACTTAGAAATCAGCACCTGAATCTGTAATAACCACAAAACCCACATTGCCAGAGGCCATCATAAGAATGGAATCAACAACACCTAGGACAATATGGCACCACCAGAGCCCAGCTATCCTACTACAACAAGTCCTGTATATCCTAGCAGAGCTGAAGCCCAAGGAAATGACCACAAATCCAAGCCTACGAAGATAATAAAGGCCACTGAGGAGAAAATGAAAAAAAAATCACTTAAAGAAATACAGGAAAATACAATCAAACAGGTGGAGGAAATGAATAAAACTGTTAAAGACCTAAAATGGAAATATAAACAATAAAAAATACAAACTGAGGGAACCCTGAAGATGGAAAATCTATGTAAGAGAACAGGAACTATAGACACAAGCATCACCAACAGAATACAAGAGATGAAAGAGAGGCTCTCAGGTGTAGAAGATACAATTGAAGACATTGATACAGAGTCAAAGAAAATGTTAACTCTAAAAAGTTCCCAACACAAAATACTCAAGAAATCTGGGACAATATGAAAACACCAAACAAAAGAATAATAGGAATAAAAGAAGAAGATTTCCAACTCAAAGTTTCAGAAAGTATTTTCAACAAAATCAGAAGAAAATTTTCCCACTAAAGAAAGATGCCTATACAAAATGCTTATAGGACACAAAATAGCTTGGGTTGGAAGAGAAAATCTTTAAAGTGCTAAATGTACAGAACTAAAAAAGAATATTAAAAGCTGCAAGGAAAAAAGGCCAAGAAATTTATAAAAGCAGATCTATCAGAAATATACCCTATCTCTCAACAGATACTTTAAAAGCTATAAGGGCCTTGGATGATGTCTTCCCTTTCTAAGAGACCAAAGATGCCAGCCCAGACTACTACACCCAGCAAAATTTTAAATCATCATAGAAGGAAGAAAAAAAAGATATTCTATGGCATAACCAAAATTAAACAATATCTATCTACAAAGCCAGCCGTACAGAAGATACTAGAAAGAAAACTCCAACCCAAGGAGATTATGTACAACCAAGAACACACAGGGAATAAATAATTCCACACCAGCAAAACCAGCTATAGAGCCTGGGATGAGACTTGTGGAGGTGGGTGGGGGAGGGATTGGAACTTCTGTCAGTTTACTTGTTGCTCTGACCAGAGCTGCCCTCGGGTTTGCGGGTGCCTGCTGGAGTAGGAGGGGACCAAGTTTATCTTTATTGCATATGTTTTTATTTTTAATAGGCTGCTTGACTGTCAAATGTTTGTGAGTTATGTATTATTTGTCTAGTCTTTGGCTTGATTTTTGTCTCTATTGGTGATGTTTATAAAATACAACATTTGGCACGGAGGCTTATGTCTGTAATCCCAGCACTTGAGAGGCTGAGGCAGAAGAATCTTTAATATTAAAATCAAGGACTATGTGGGATATACAGTGATAGAATGTTAGTATAGCTACCTAGTGAGACACTGTCTCAAACAAAACAAAATAAACAATAACAACAACAACAAAAACGTCCATCCCTAGTAAAACAACAACCATAACACACACACATAGACACACAAACACACAATTTGTTAATTTCACTGGACTCTAGTTTCCATTGTTTTTCCCCCTATGGATAATTATTTTTGGGTTATTTAAAAATAACCTCTTATACAATGTCATGGTGATACTTTCCTGTGATATTCTGCAAAAGTTTAACAATCTTGCCTTTTACATTTGGACCAATAAAACGATTACAACCGATTTGGCTTATAATATTTGTCAGATTGCAATGTTTTTTCTTTTTGTATTTCTGCTCGTCCTGCATTCATTCATATTTAACATTATATTATTTGTACCTAAATATATTAATAGACTGCTTGTTCCATTGTTTTCTCTTTTCATTTTCACACTTTATACTTTGTTTCTTACAGGAAGGTTTTGGTCAAGCTTGACTTTCACTGGAGTAATGAATTTGCTTTTACTTTGGTAAGTGTTTTGGGTTTTTTTGTATATATATTGTGATATAATTTCTTTATTTTTAAATTTTATTTTTTTATTAATTACAGTTTACTCACTTTGTATTCCAGCTGTAGCCCCCTCCCTCATTTCCTCCCAATCCCACTTTCCCTCCCTGACCTCCTCCCATGCCCTTCTCCAAGTCCACTGATAGGGGAGGTCCTCCTGTCCTTCCCTATGATCCTAACCTATCAGGCTTCATCAGAATTGGCTGCATTGTCTTCCTCTGTGACCTGGTAAGGCTGCTCCCAGCTCAGGGGGAGGTGATCAAAGAGCCAGCCACTGAGTTCATGTCAGAGATAGTCCCTGTTCCCCTTACTAGGTAACACACTTAGATACTGAGCTGCCATGGGCTACATCTGTGCAAGGGTTCTAGGTTATCTCCATGCATGGTCCTTGGTTGTACTATCAGTCTCAGAAAATATACCTGTGCCCAGATTTTTTGCTTCTGTTGCTCTCCATATGAAACTCCTGTCCCCTCCATGTCTTTCTATCTCCCACTTCTCATGGCCTAAAACTAGACCTCAACAATAACAAAAAACTTACATACACATGGAAACCAAACAAGTCTCTACTCAATAACAGTTTGGTCAGGGAAGAAATGAAAAAAGAAATTAGAGACTTCCTAAAATTCAATGAAAATGAAGGCACAACTTACCCAAACTTATGAGACACAATGAAAGCAGTGCTAAAAGGAAAGTTCATAGCACTAAGTGCTTTCAGAAAAAAAGTTGAGCCATCCCATACAAGCAATTTAATGGCAAACCTAAAAGCCCTAGGGAAAAAAAAGAAGCAGACACACCCAAGAGCAGTAGATGGCTTTAAATAATCAAATGGAGAGCTGAAATTAATGAATTAAAAACAAAGAAAACAATTCAAAGAATCAATGAGACCTGGTTCTTTGAGAAATCAAGAGCTGGTTCTTTGAGAAAAATCAACAAGATAGACAAACCCTTTGCCAAACTAACTAAAAGGCAGAGAGAAACTATCCAAGTCAGCAAAATCAGAAATGAAGAGGGGACATAGCGACAGACACTGAGGAAACCCAAACAATCATATACGCCATGGATATACGCCATGGAATTTGAAAATCTAAATTAAATGGACAATGTTCTTGATGGATTCCATTTACTATAATTAAATCAAGATCAGGTAAATAGATTAAATAGTCCTATATTCCCCAAGGAAATAGAAACCATCATCAAAAGCCTCCCCTCCAAAAAAAGCCCAGGGCTGGATGCTTTCAGCATAGACTTCTACCATACCTTGGCTATTTTTATAATTTTCTTTTTAATAATTTCAATATGCAGTAGATTTTATTCAGTTTCATGCACCAGATGTTGACTGTGTTTTTACCATGGTCTTGTAAAGCTCATAATGATTGTTAATGAACAAACAACCATTTCGACCTTAGATTACTTAACATCCAGTACTGGACAATTAAATAAAGGAGCAGTGGTGATTTATTGCTGAGTATATTTTAAAATATAATACTTTCTTAGCAGAATGTGGGATGAATGAAAATTAACCATTAAGTGATTGCTCATGAAAAATACCCTGGAGGATATTTTTCAAAGTACGATTAAGAGAATGACTGAAACTCAACAGAATCATTTCCTGTTTTCTTCAGCATAATGATACAATGCTATGGTACTTGCTATATTATGCAAGTAACTTTTTCTGAGACTGTTTTTATCAGATATAGAACACTAGTTTCGTAGGTCAACTTTTCCCAGTCTTTTTGCAGTGACAGGTTCTGAACAGATCTGAGTTCTTTGATAAAGCATGGATTTCTCCACCGCCCAATGAAAGACAGTGTAACACGGGCTCAAACATAGCCCTGAGCTGTGGAATTCTATGCAGAAAGGGCAAAGATGAGTAATTGGGCTTACAGTTTAGAGAACTTAATAGCTCCTCATGAGAAGGCGAGTTTGCATTTCTCAATCCCTGATTCCCCAAATGTCCCCTAAGAGTCTTTGCTGGAGATGAATAAGTTCTCCAGGGCCTCAACAGCTTTGTTTGGGATTCAGAACACGTTTCTCTTCAGATTAGAGAAAGAAAAATACATGGGAGTTGAACATTTCAAGCAAGACCTATAGAGTACATGTAGTAATCCTCAAGCTGCTGGTCTTGTGACAGGCAGAAAACTGAGGGCCAGCGACAGTCTGTATGCAGCCACACGATAATTTTAGCTTCAGGGGAAAGTTTCCTTTTCCTTCTTATGCTCCTAGAGGGAAAATAGGAGCATACATCATAGGAAGCCAAGGAGCCATGCTCTCTGAGCAGGCTATATAAAAGAGTTAGAATCATGGGCACACTGCCAGATGCCACTCCAGCCCCTTACTGAGGAATCCTGGCTTGTCCCCAATCCTCACTGTGCTGTATGTCCATCAGTTTTTGTCACTTGACTCCCTGCATTAACCAGAGAAGCAAACAAGATCATGTGGTGATTGCCCCATTTTCGAGGTCTTGATGGGATTCTGGGTTCAATCTTAGACTAGAGAAGGGTTTTGGTTGCCTCTTCTGCCATGTTCTACAGTTTGTGATCTTGCACTAGCTAGCTTGCAACTCTGTACTCCAGTTTTCTAGCTTTAAGGATATTAGGTTGCTCACAGTCTTTGAGAACGGGGAAAAGATAAACAAGTTATGTACACAAGAGGCTGTGCTGCTTTAACACACTTGTAATGCAGTAATCTAGAAATGCCTTATTAAGTAGGGCCACTAGGGCCATATAACAATGAAGCTAATTCATGGGAACACAGAGAAAGGACACATCTATTAAAACCACATGCTGAAATCACGGCTAATACATTATTTTTATTTTTATTTTTTTAATTAATTAATTAATTAATTAATTAATTAATTAATTTTTGTATCAATCACAGGTTAGGTACTTTGCATCCCAAGCGTAGCCCCCTCCCCCATTCCCTTCCACCCTTCCCCTCCCTCCCTCATCTCCTCTCCACCCCCTT
>CM053766.1:6425782-6465152 GCA_028658305.1 Pachyuromys duprasi | reverse complement strand
ATCCAACCCCAGCTCATCCTGTCTCCTCAGGGCTGGCTGCAATGTCCTCCCCTGGGATCTAGCCAGTCTGTCACTCCCTGGCTTGTATGGGGGAGGGTCAAAGAGTCAGCCATCAAGTTCATGACTGAAACAGTCCCTGTTTCCCTCACTAGGGTCTTCAGTCCTACACTGAGCTATCATGGGCCCCATCTGAGCGGGGATTCCAGGCCACATCCACACATGGTCCTTGATTGTACAAACCATCTCATACAAGACCCCTGTGCCCTGCTCAGTTTGGTCTTTGTGGTACAGCTAATACAGTTTAAACACATCAGGGATTTTGTCTAAAGAGCTTTAAGGACACTAATTAATTGGTTTGTTTTTATTGTTAGAACAACTTTGAAATCAGTGTTATGCTAATAGTCATTGTACAACTGAGGAAGGGCAGTAATACCCAAGAATACCTAAAGTTAAGGGTGAAACAGGTTGTCCCTGGCAGATGCTTCCCAAAGCCTGTGTCCCTGCCTGTTCTCTGTCCTCTCATTTAGGACACTAGAAAATTATGTAACGGTCCAATAATCCATTAATAATCTGGTCCATTATTGGTTTTGCTTTTACTTTGATCTCTACACTATAAATCTACACAGGCTAGTGAGTTGTTTTGTTTTTGTTTTGAGACAGGGTTTGTCTGTGGATAGTCCAGTCTGGCCTCAAACTCACAGAGATCCCCTGCCTCTGACTCCCAAGTGCTGGGATTAAAGGCCTGAGAAGGCAGCGTTGGCACATGTAATCCCAGCACTTGGGAGGCAGAGACAAGTCAATCTCTGTGAGTTTGAGACCAGCCTGGTCTATAAAGTGAATTCCAAGACAGCCAAAGATACACAGAAAAAAACAAAATAAAACAAAATCTAATTCTGTACTTTATGTATGTTTCTACGGACCACTCTGCACTATATGAACGTGACATTTTCTTAGCCTGTGCAGCCAAGTATTGGCTATTACTTCTTTCCATCAAAGATATGTCTAACATGTGGTGAGAAATATAAAATTGTTATGCCCCTCCTTTAGTGACTGTAGCTTGTTAAACTCTGTGCTCAGTGCCCTGAATTAATATATCTGTATTTCATCAATATTTCATAAGGTAAAAATTGACTTCAGGGGCATTTGAGATTAGGAAAACTAGTTACAAAAAGGGAAACTTGGGCTCACTATTATCAAGAGCCCGTATAGGGATCCTGAAAAGAATCCCATCTGGAAATAGCTTCAAGGTTGATCTGTCTCTACTACCTGTCTTTCCTGCACTGCTCCATGCCTGGTCTTCCCAGCATCACTCACTACCCATTATAAATAAACAGACCTACTGATCTTATGATTAGAGACGTTCCGTGAAATAAAACCCCATTTACTCTCCAGTAGGAGATTTTTTCTCTGCAATTATGATTTCAAGTAAAAGCTTTTGTTAATAAGTTAGAATTTGTTACTTGACACATGATTTGTTACTCAGGCTGTAATAAGAGGCCAGCTGCCTTTTTTAAAAGAGAAAGTCTTCAGCCACTACCGTTTAATAGGAGAGGCTTTCTGCAGCCAAAAATTATGAGATTTCTCACTTCAGCATGACAGAATTGTTTTAAAAGGCAATTTGAAGAATATTTTTTCATATTGCAGTAATTTTCCTTAGCTTTTAGCTAATAACCATACCAGAATAGCAGATATTTTTACTTCTTATCAGTAATAATTAAAAACAATCTGTGTTGTACATAACTTTCTGAGAGTTTTCAGGGTGTTTTGCTGAGGATATAGATTTGTACGTGTGAACAGGGAAGACATTTTGAAGCCATAGCTTTAATTCCACCGTGACATGACTGTTTTTCAGTTTCAGGAATCTATCCTGGTAGAAATAAAAGTGAGAATGCTGCTCATAGAATGCTGCTCATAGAATGCTGCATATACTATAAAACAGCATTCTGCTTTGTCATTTTAAAGTAAGTTTGAGTGGAGCTGGGGATGTGGCTCAGTGTCTAGTTGGCTCATGGGGAAAAGGGTTTCAGTGTGTAGAACCAATGTAAAAGCTGGGTACAGCGGCACAGTACTGTAGCCTGGAGCAGAGGCAAAGATTCTGAGGACTCACCGGCATTCAGTCTAGTTTAAACAGTGAGGCTTGGTGATAGAACTTCTCTCAATAAAAGCAAAGCAAAGTGAAAGAGGCTGACATCAGTCTCTGGCTACCAAATGCACAGGAACAGATGAGCATATTTATATATACATGTCCAAATGCATATCACACACACATGTACTCACAAGCACACCACATGCCTATGTGTGTATATGCACGTTACACATGCATACACAAACACATAATCACAAGCATATGTGCACAAATGTTTGGGCAGCTTGTGTCTACAATTCTGCTGGTCTCTGATATGCAGTCTTGTTTCCAAGATCTGGACTTCAAGAATCCTCATAGAATATAGTCAATGATAAGGTTACTTTTCCTGCTGCTGTAACAAAATCCTTGATTGAAAAACCATAAAGAAGGCTTTATTTTGGTTCTCAGTTTAGAGCATAGTCTATTGTGGCAGAAGAAATGATTATAGCAGGCGCAGCACTAACTGTGGCTTCAGAGCTGTGAGGAAGCTAGTAATATTGCATTCACAATTGGTTTTCCTGTTGTGCTGTGGAACGAACAGTGCTGCTTCCACCCAGGACGGGTCTCCCACCTCAGCTAAGCCTCTCTGTGTGTTCTCATCGATGCACCTACAGGTTTGTCTCCAAGGTTAGTCTAAATTCTGTCTAATTGACAGGATCAGCCACCACAGGGCTTAGTTAGAAATCCACTGCTGGATCACCATGGCAACACAGTCAAGAGGCAAGGAAGCACAGAGTCTGCCTTGCATGGACTGGGATGAAATGTATCCAGCCTCTCTCTAGCACAAGGTAAAAAGAACCTATAGATAATTAATGTAAAACCCTGAGGCATTGGGCTCTTCTCAAGACTGGATCACACAGTCCTTAGTCAAAGCTTGATCATCTTTACAATAAGAACACTTGTGTCAGTCTGTATTTATCCTTTACAACACTTGATCAAGGTCTCACACAGACAGACTGTGCATGTTTTCACTCTTCAACTATTTAAGAAAAACACCCAGAGTCTGGGTAAACAAGAGAAATGGTTTTCAAATAAAGATAAACTTGTTTTTTCTGATACAGATAAATCAAGTCAGGAAATTCAGTTTGTGAATTCAATTGAAGAATTATTAAAGTTCTTCCTCAGTACATATTTTTATTGTGTACCTATGATTACTTATTGAAATCAAATTCTTGATACATTGTAGCTGTACTTTGATACATTGTAGTTTTGTCTCACTATAAAATTTATTGACTCCTGTTGATGACAATTTCATTTTGTATTTATTTTGTAGGTGTTCTGATAATGTACAAATATAATAATAAGTTCATCTTTCTTGGAGTAGAAAGGAAAAAATAGACCTCTAAATGCAGGCATTTCTTTAAAATTGAGCTAGGGAGATAGCTCAGCACTGGCTGCTCTTTCAGAGGACTAGGGTTCAATTCTCAGTACCTAGATGGACGCTCACAACTGTTTGTAAAACTCCAGTTCTAAGGGATTTGACAACCTTTTCTGGTCTCCAGGAGCACTTTGTGAACACAGCTCACAGATAACCATGTAGTCAACATAACCATACATATAAAATAAAAATGAATAAACAAATAATTAATAAATTTGAATGTAGAATTTTTACCACACCACACTGAAATGGCTGCTCATGTTTTCTGTCTCTTTTTTCAAAATTAATTCTATTGAAAGCACTTTCAATTCATTGAATATCTTACTATTCCTGTTACCACACTTAATTCTAAAGCATCAGGAAGACAGGGGGTCTACAAAGTGGTGAGTTGGTAAAGAGGGCTGCCACACAAGCCTGAAAATCCGAGTTTCATCCTCAGGGACTCATGGAAAGGTGGAAATAGATAACTGACTCCACAAAGCTGACCTGGGACCTACAAATGCACATCACTGTATGTGCATCTTTCCATACACCATACACACCCCAAATAATATACAATAAAAATCGTAAGCATCTCAGAACAAGGAGGGTGAGGAACAGGTGTGGAATAACATTAAAAAGAGGAAGGCTTACCAGGAGGTTGGAAATGCCACACAGTTACTAAAACCAACAGGGAGAGTGATGGATTGAGTGGGAAAAAGCACAACCCAGAAGAATGGAGAAATATGAAGCTCACAAAGTAGCGTACTCACTGTGCCCTGCTACACCTTCCGCCGCTCTCTGCTTGGAGATCCTCCTATGCCTGTATTGCCTCCACAAATTACTTTAAATTATATTCCAGAGCCGAGTTATGCTAAATATTAGTGGTAACTGTGTACACCTGTGCTTCCCTGAGGGTCTTTCCTGCCTGACATGCTCCAGGAGTATTTACAGCTCTAATGATGTTGTTTATCTATAATTGGTCCCTAAAGGGAACCTGCTGCAATACTGCATCCAATCTGAGCTATTTCCAGTCATTTTCTTGAAGTGTCACTTGACATTATATACCACAGACCCTGGGGAAAGACGTTTCATATAACATAAGGAAAACTTGCAGCTAAATGGCCACTCTCCAAGCCTGTCAGCTACTGCTGACACACTGGTCTTCCTGATGTCAGCTGGCCACATTTGGTCCATTACCTGTTATCCCAGCTTCCTTGATATCTGGTCTTAGACAAATCCATCTCTGTGAGCTTCTGTGATTTACTAAATAGAGAAGACCCACAGACTTTATAGCCTGTGTCCAGGTGCACTGAGATATGGGGTGAAGCAAAACAAGCATTTGGAAAGGGGTGTAGAAGAATATTTTGCAAGCCAAGTGTGATCTGTTTTCACAGGTTACAGGACACTGAGACCCTAGGTAAGTCTCTCATGGAGGCTGATTACTTAAGAATATGTTGTCTCTTGGCTTAACCCAAGCCCAACCTGTTTGGACAGGATTTTCATCTGTGATGTCTCTGCTTTGTGACGTATTGTAGTGACATCGTGCAGTATTTTGATTCTCCTTTTCTCTCTTGGCCTGTTCATTTTCATAGGCTCTTCTTTAATTTCACTGTTGTGGGCTGATGTCTTCCAGCCCTTGTTCTGCCTGTGTTCTTGTCTTTCAAGGGTCTTCTGGAGACTTCTGATTCTATTAGGTTTTCTTCTCACATGAGCTCTTTATTTTGTCTTTCGTTATGATTATTCCATTGCTTTATTTTTCTTCACATATTCATTTTTTCTCTTTTCCGGCCTCACGAGCTGTAGTCTTCACTGCACAGAGCATGTATCCCTGCTGTGTTCTCTCACTGGCTTATATTCAAAGAGAGCAAGCATACACTTTTTGTACCTTAGAAACAGGTTTTCATTTATGGTTAACTTCCAGTTTGTCTAGAATTGTTTGTCTTCTCTCTCAGTGGTGCATTGCGGAGGAGGGCATGGAATAATCTCGATGATCTTTCCTACTAAGATTCTGGCAGATCTCTTGTGTCAGAAAATAAAATAGCCACAACTAGAAGGGGGAGAATTTTGACTGTGTGTGTCTGTGTGTGTGATATGTACACATATGTGCGTATACATGTTTGTGCATGCAGAGCAAAGGTCAGAGCAAAAGAATACTTCAGATGTTTTGATGTGCCTCTGTACTGGCTTACCAGTTTACTTTACCACCAGCATGCCAACATTGTACAAAGGTTCCTCCCTCCAAATCTGTCTAACACTTTTTTTTCATTTGTTTTCTTGATGGCAGTTATTTTGATTAGATGAGAGAGACTTTCAGTGTAGTTTATTTGCATTAATCTACCTATCATCTATTTATATCATCTATGTATCATCTATCTATCTATCATCTATCTATCTACTTATCTATCTATCATCTATATCTATTTTTATAGCATTTAACTATCTATTAATGTGTGTGTGTGTGGGTGTGCATCCTACGCAACATTTGTAAGGGTCAAAGATTGATGTGCACGGGTAAATTCTCTTCTACCACATAAGCATTGCAAGAATTGAGCTGAGATTATATGGTGGGACTGAGCATGTTTATATACCATGCTATCTTGCCAGACCTTCTGTGTGATTTAGGTTTAATTTGTATTTTTTTCTGACACTGAAAAATGTTGTACATGTTATCATATATTCTATGGATATTTGCTTTTCTTCCTTTGAAAATTTGCTATTCAATTAATATGCCCATTAATTAATTGGGTGATTGTTTCTTTAATTTTTAAGTTTGCCATATTTTTCTAGATAAGATTTCCACTCTGTACACTGTCTCAGCTCTCCTGTTTTTTTCCTTTTGTGTGCAAAGCCTTTGAATCTCACAAACCTCATTTGTCAATTGTTGTTATTATTTATTGAGCTATTAGAGCCATTTCAGAAAGTTCTTGCCTGAACCTGCATTTTGAAAAGTTTTATTTATAGTTTTTTTTCTATCAGTTTTGAAGTTTCAAATATTACATTTAGATCTTTGATCCATTTTGAATTGCTTTTCTGTGCAGGGCAAGAGATAAGGATCTGGTATTATTCTTGCGCATGTGGATTCAGTTTACATGCTATCATTTGCTGAAGAAGTTGTTTTTTTCTTGAATATATATATATATATATATATATATATATATTGGATATATATATCCAACACCACTGTCAAATATTAGTGACTGTAGCTGTATTGCATCATTTTGAGGTCTCCATTATATTTCACTGGCGCACACATTTGTTTTTCTCAGCTCATGCTAATTTTGTTACAGAGGCTCTAAAGAATGATTTGACATCTGTTATTGTGATACTTACAGCACTGGTTTCCCCCCCGGAGTCTTTTCCACTTTTATATAATGCTTTGATTTTTTTCTAGTTCTATAAGGAATGTCTTTTGGCTTTTCATGGGGATTGTATTAAGTGTGTAGGTTACTTTGGGTCATACAGCCATTTTTTACAGTGTGAGTTCTGCCAATGTACACTGAAAGCCTTTTAATATGTCATCTTCAATTTTATTTTTTGGTATTTTAAACTTTCCATTGTAAACGTCTTCTATTTTTTTTAGCTAGGTTTGGCCCTGAGTGATTTTTTTTTTGCTTTTGTTTTTTGTTTTGTTTTGTTTTTTTAATCATTCTGAATGACACTGTTCTTTATTTTCTGTTTTTGTGGGGTTTTGTTGTTGTTTCTCAGCATATTCATTATTGGTTTACAAGAAAGTATTGATACTTA
The DNA here is from genome assembly GCA_028658305.1 of Pachyuromys duprasi. Taxonomy (NCBI): domain Eukaryota; kingdom Metazoa; phylum Chordata; class Mammalia; order Rodentia; family Muridae; genus Pachyuromys; species Pachyuromys duprasi. The sequence continues at coordinate 6,457,923 of CM053766.1, read as the reverse complement.
TAATTTAGTTTTGTTTCTGGCTCTATTGCTCAATGTTGTTTTTATTGGATGTCATAAGATTCTGCTGAAGACTTTAGGGTTTTTTAATTATAGGATCATTTCAACTATGAGTAGGGATTATTTGCCTTTTTTCTTTCTATTTGTCTATATTTTAATTCTTTTGCTTCCTCTTTTTTTACAGAACTAAAACCTTAATCACTATACTGAGTAAGAAAGGAGACCATGGACACCCTTATTTCATTCCTGATGTTACAGAGGTGCCTTCGTGTTTTCCATATATAGTACAAAGTTGGAAGCAGTGTTTATAGCCTTTATCAAATTGAGGCATGCTCTAGTATTTCTTACCTCTCCAGAACTTTTATCATGAAAATATGTTAGACATTGCTAAAGATATTTTATGAATCCTTTATGGTCATGATGCAACTCTGTTTTTGAAGGTATTTGTGTTGTTATGTATTATATTCATTGATTTGAGCATGATTTAGGGTTTGATTATTTTTGTATTTCTAAGACATTGTAGGATATGTCAGAGGCAATTCTGAGAGTGAAATTTATGCCTATGGGTGGTTCTATTAAAATTTCAGCATGATCTGAATGGTATATACTCAGTTATAAGTAGATATTAGCCATAAAATACAGAGTAACCATGCTATAATCCACAGAACAAAGAAGCTAAGGAAGGCCCAAAGGAGGATGTGTGACTCTCACTCAGAAGAGAAAATAAAGAGGAAGGACACTGGGTGTGAGAGGGGTGGGAGGGTAACAGGGGTGACTATCAGGTGTGGTGAGTCTAGGTGAGGGTGGGGTCAGATGGACCAGGATAGAGAACAGAAATCTTAGAGGGGGGTCATCTCTGGGATAAGGGAGGCTCCAGGCAGTCTAAGGTGGTGATCCTAGCTGAGACTCCCAGCTGTGGGGGTAGAGAGAGGATATGGAGTCTGAACTCACCACCTCCTGCAGCCAGGTAGGATTTCCAGTGGAGGGGGGGGCAGCAACTCACCCCAAACCTTGGACTCAAAATTTGCCTCTCCTACAAGAAGTGTAGGGATAAGGCTGGAGCAGAGATTGAGGGAATAGCAAACCAATGACTGGCCCATGGGAGAGAGCCAACCCCTGACACTATTAACGATACTCTGCTATGCTTGCAGAGAGGGTCAGAGCATAGTTGGCTTCTGAGAGTCTGTCTTCCAGCAGCTGATGGAAACAGATGCGAGACCCATAGCCAAACAATAAGCCTAGCTGAGGAGTCTTGTGGAAGAGTGGGGAAAAAGGAAAGAGGGAGCTAGATGGGTCAAGAATACCACAGGAAGACCTACAGAGTAAACTAACCTAAGCTCATGTGGACTCACAGAAACTGAACCACCAACCAAGAAGCATGCATGGTCTGGGCAGAGGCCTCCTATGCATCTGTAGCAGATGTGCAGCTTAGCTATCATGTGAGTCCCATAACAATGGGAATAGGGTTGTTTCTGACTCTGTTGCCTTTTTCCTAGCTGGGATGCCTTGTCGGGCTTCAGTGGGAGATGATGTGCTTAGTCCTGCTGGGACTTGAGATGGGTGAGTTGTACCCCTTGGGGGCCTCTCCCTCTCTGATAAGAAGAAGAGTGGTGAAACATGGGAGGGGCCCATGAGGATGGGACTGGCAAGACTGGTGGGAGGAGCCTGGAATCAGACTGTAAAGTGATTAAATAGACAAGTGAAAAAATTCAGTGTAATGTCAAATAACTTAATGTTGTACAGCAATATCTGTAATTTCAAAACTCATTGTTACTCCTTTCACTGAAGCTGTTAGACTGTGGATGTCAGTATGCTAGAATTCTAACATTCTCGGGTTTTGCAGTAGTAAACCTATCATATAAGTATCCTCAGAACTCAAAACCACCTGCTCACCTCAGAGTCATGGACAATCAACAACCCTGGCTTCTTTTAGATTGTCACCATTATGTTTTTCCACTCTGGAAGGATCACTTTGTGGCTCTCAAATTCAGAATCATTGCAAGTTGACTCTAGGATCTTTGACTTAGACTTTTTTCTTTCTCTCAGGGCCCCAGTATGACTCAATCATAAGCAGAAGATTCTCTTTGACATGGTAGCCAACTACATCTCTCTGAGTAGAATGGAATATAAGACAAACAATGGAACTGAACTCTACTATTAACCTACCACAGTCAAAGTGTCACTCTCTTACCAAAACCCACAACTAGTCTGCGGCTTTAATGTTAGGTAAAATTTTATTAAATGAAAATATTTTCTGTGCTTTTGATCTGTGTTTTTTTCATTTACTCTGCTCCTATTATTCTTAGATTTGTTCTTTTCATAGTGTCTCAGATTCCCTGGATGTTTTGTGATTGGAATTTTTTGTATTTAACATTTTCTTTGACTAGGGTTTCCATTTCTTCTATTGTGTCTTCAACGCCTAAAGTCCTTACTTCAATCTTTTGTATTCTGTTGGTGAGAGTTATCTCTCAGTTTCCTGTTCAAATTTCTAAAATTTTCATTTCCAGATTTCCCTCAGTTTGGGTTTTCTTTATTGAGTCTATTTCTACTTTCAGGTCTTAAACTTTGTTGTTATTGTGTGTTTTGGAAAGGAAAGGGATTATTTCAGCTTCAGGTTACAGTCCATCACTGAAGAAAGTCAGGAGAAAAATCAGGGATGAATGCTGCCTGATGTCTTGCCTAATTAGTTAACTTTCTTACATAGCCCACATGGGCTAGGCTATTCTAAGTCAGTTAACAATCGAGGCAATCCCTCACAGACTGGCCACAGAGCAGTCTAATCTGGGAAGTCTTTCAATTGAGATTCTCATCTCCATTATCTCTAGACTGTTTCAAATTGACAAAGCTAACTAGAACTTCCCATTCCTTGTCAGCATGATACTAACACAGTGCTCAAAAGCTATAACCATCAATTCCTTTTTCCCTCAATTCTTTGATAACATCATAATGTAAAATGTAATGCAAGTTTTAAAAATCTCATAATCTTTAAGTTTCCAAACTTCAAAACTATGCTCTTTTTAAAAAAAACTTTGTCTATTAATTGGATCTGCTAAAACAAACAAAAAAGTTACCTATTTTTTTTCACTGCTTGTTAGTGTTTTCATAGATTCCTGTAGGAGATTTATTCATTTCCTCTTTACAGACCTCTATCATATTTTAAAGTCTGCTTTAAAGTGTTTTCCTGTGTTTCAGTTATGTTGCAATTCTCAAGGCTTACTTTTATAGGGTGTCTGTGTTCAAATGCAGGCATATTGTTCTGGTTGTTTTTGATTGCATTTTTAAGGGTGACATCTAAGTATCTGGGTTTGGAAGACTAGGTTCTCATATCTGTTCTTGTCTTTGGTGTGTGTGTGTGTTTCATTCTTTGGTTTCTGTTGCCTTCTCAGTTCTTAGAAGGATGTGGTGACTATGTGTTTCTTGGTAGAGAAATCTTCCAGGGTCTAATAGGCATAGCCACTGGATTGTCCAAGAAAATATGTTTCTGGGTTTTGGAAACTGTAACTTTGGAATAGGGAGAGGCTGTTGGCAGGGCCTCAGGGGGTCTACAGTATGGAGGTAAGGAGGGTATTCCACAAGGATCCACTAGTCCCTTGGTAATGGGAACAGAGAATGAGGAGACTCCACAACAGATAGCTATAGAGATGGCGATCATACTACAGGACTGGCTACAGAGGAGAAGAGGGAGAGTGAAGGTATGTTTTGCTGAGCTACTTGGTTCTTGCCTTTCAGTCTCTTAATGGAGCCTGTGAGCTCAAAATGTACTAGTGTTTCCCTGAAATTCTAGACACACTCTTCTTTAACGCACTGTTTATAATGTATCCCTAGCTCTCCATGGTAACTACCTTTTTTATTGCTCATGTTGTTGTGCTGAAAAACATAGATATAATCAACCACATTACAGCTGGCTGGCTCTGCATGGTTATGTGCCATGTGTTACAGAATCCAAGAAGCTCTTCATCATAAAAACAAGCCCCTTTTTCTTAGGTAATGGGTACATGGAACATGTTCAGAGATCAATGATTTTGTAATGCTGTGGTAAGAATCTTTTTGCAGTAAGATAAGACAGAAATCTAAACTCTAAGCTGTCAATTTCATGGAAAACAAAACACTGCCTTTTCCAGGATTCAGTAGTCTTAATATAATCCACTTGCTCTTGTTTCAGATGTGGGAGACTTTATCGTGTGAGAGACTTGCTGTCTAAGTCTAACTGCTAACAAGTGTGGCTGTACACGCCACACATGACTCATTTATAGTATCCATTTTTCCCACTGGTGGAAAATTCTCCCATGTTGTGAGATTGCTGAGAGAGGAAACTCATAAATCACTATACCTTATACATTTTCCCATCCAGTGGGATCTTCATTTCCTAATAGTTTAGCTGTTTCCTGCTGGAATTTGTATCAGAAACATTAATCTTTACCGTCAATGATATTCTGCACATTCACCTCGAGATGTCTAACTCAGACTTTCCTACATTTTCATTGTATTCCTTTCTACCTACTAATTATCAAGCCAACCCACTCATCACTGCCCAAAGTCCCATAAATAGGAAAGAATCAGGACACTTTTCTCTTCAGACAAGTCGCCAACCAGATGCATATATCTCGGTATTAGCAGTGATTGTATTTAAGGTCACATGTTTTGGGAGCAGATGGTATCATGTTTTCATATTCAAGGGAATATGAAAAAAGCATAAGATTCATATTTTTAAAGGTTATTTTTTACTTTTTATGTATGTGATAGGTATGGATATTTTTTACTTCATGCGTATATGTATCCTATGTGAATGCATAGTACCTACAGAGGTCAGAAGTGGGCATTGGGTCTCCTGGAATTGCATTTGCAGATGGTTGGATGCCATGTGGGTGCTGGGGACCAAATCTAGGTCCTTTGAAAAAGCTGAAAGTACTCTTGATCACCAAACCATCTATTGTTTCCAGATACATATTCTTACAAGCTTTTAGTATCAAATATTTTTTACTTGAAAAATAAATAAATAAATCTTAATTCCACTCCAAATATCAAAAACAATAATAAGTGAATAAGTGATTCTAAAATAAATTACTATAACTAAACTTTCTTCTGATAAATAACAAAAGTGATTCAGGTTTTTACACAGATTTTACCCACCATATTTTAAAATAAAATTTCAAATATTCAAAGAATGACAAAAATAATAATGTGTTTTTAAAAGTACACACACACATACACAGATACCCTCAGGATCTACACTCTGTACCTATTGTCCCCCATCTTTCCCTTAGGTGAAAGTTACTCTCAAGTTCTGTGTCACCATTCCTCTGCTTATTTTATATTCTGTATGTACACACATATCAAACTATACAAATATTTATAAATATTTCGTTGATCGTTGAGTTCTAAATGTGGATACTTTCCCAGCCACACTGTGGTTATATATTTGCAGAACAGTGTTACAGAAGCACAATGCCACCACCATCACATCTCTGTTTTGGAAGTGATGATTTCTTCTCAATATGCCATGCACCACTTAACACATTTTGTTAAGCAAATGTCAAGGGTTGTACATGATGTAAAGGCTAACATTTATACAATGAATTTACAGCACAAAGCATCTGCTTCCTGCCACTGTTTTCTTAAAACAGCTATTATCATTATTCCCTTCTCTATACAGTTTGGTCCACAACTTCAAATGTTTTCCATTTAATCTTTATTTGTGATGTCTGTCATTATTATGCCATAGCTCTACACAAAATCAGATTGCAATCAGAACTATTGGACAGTATTTTTTTTTTAGGATCTTTAAACAAGGTGTTAATCCTCATCCTCCAGGATGTCCAGATGATTTTGTGTGATGGACAAAAGGGCATGTGCTCTGGACCATATCCTTAGGTACTGCAATTGTAGCAATTTGGTAAATCTATAGTCATGTTTCAAAATTAGCATTTTTAAAATATTTTCTAAGAATCTGGTGCAGCCAGGATATTGTGTCTAATCTGTGTGGTATAATTCCTTAAATTCTACCTTGCCCATTTTTAGATTCTGAAGCATATATCAATCTGGGGTCAAAAATACTTTTATTTTTAGAAGTAGACTTGGGATTTGATTTGTTATTCTATCCACCTCCTTAGATAAGAACAGGCTAGTTGCATTTCAGATATTGGCTAAGTGTCTTACTACTGAATTTCTGTTGGTTTCAGGGTTCTCATTTAGGCTAAGCCTTCTTTAGCCAGCATTTCTCTTGTCTCTATTTTATTTTGTTTTGTTTTGTTTGTTTTGAGACAGGATGGATTCTAACTTGTAATCCTCCTTTCTCACTCTCTCAAATTCATTTGTGAGCATACTTAACATAATCATGGTGTTTGGAGAAGTTTGAGATGAGAGAATTTTACTATTTATTCTTTGTTTAAAAGAAAAATAAACCTTTTATTGATTCTGTGTGAATTTTACATCATGCACTCCAGTGTGTCACATCCACCCTTCACTCTTGCACTGTCCCTCAACACACACACACACACCACAGAAAGACATTTTCTCATGCAAACTCTAGTCTGTCACAGTGTATTCTCCCCGCCCACACGTCTTCGCTTGCAAATGTTCATTGCAATGAGTCATTGGTCTGATTTGAGGTCTCTGGCTTCTGCAACACCATCAATATAAGATCCTCACTAAGACTCCTCCTGCTTACCCTGTTGTTACCCTATGTCAGGGAGATCCTGCAGCTTTGGGTCAACAGGGCTGGCCCTTTCACACATCTTAATCATTTGCAGATGATGTAGATATGGGGTGGGCCAATTCAGAGCCTTAGATCTGGTAGTTACTGAGCTGGTCAGGGCAATGACTCTCCTTTGAGGGTGAGCATTCCAGCACTGTTCTGCCTAGGCTACCCAGGGTTGTGGTAGGAAGAGGTGGGGGTCAGCTCTCCTGCTCTCCTGCCCTGGGCTGGCTCACTCCCACCTCCAGGGCCAGCTCTACTGTGCTGCTCAGTAAAAGTGTGGAGCCCACTTTCCCTAGTGTTTCAGCCAGTGATGGGGGGGGGGCAGCTCTCCAACTCTCACACCCTCCCCTTGTAGCTGGCTCACCTGCGTCTTTGCCATCAGAGCCAGCTCAGCTCAGCATAAAAAGTGTTGTCCATGCAAAATGCAGGGCCTGCTCTTCCATGTGTTATAGCCAGGGAGGGGACAGGGCTACCTCACCAACTTTCATGCCCTCAGGGCTAGCTCTCCCTCATTCTCATCCTAGAGGCCAGCTCACCTGCATTCCCTCTAGCAGAGCCAGGTCAACTGTGCTGCCTGGACAGGAAAGTGGGGTACAGGCCACTCATACCCTCAGGGCTGGCTTACCCACAACCTTGCCACCAGGGTCAGCTCCACTCCGCTGCCTGGGTGAGGCTAGAGCCTACTTTCTTGAGTGCTACAAACAGTGAGAGATGAGGCTAGCTTTCCAGAGTGCTGCAACCTGTGTGTGGAGAGGGGCAGGGCCACTTCTGCACGGCCCCTGGTTCTGTGTGGTCCCCAGTGGCTACCTCAGCCAGGGATATCCCTGTCTCCTCTAGTGGTGATGTGAGCTATGTAGCCACAGTCCCAGACATGGCCCTCAGTGGCAGCTCAGGCAGCTCACCATGACCCCAGGTTGAGGAGGTTGGCCGCTCACAATAGGCTACTTTGGCCCAACCTCAAGTCTCCAGTTCTGTTTCTCCATAATATTCAAGCTGTTATAATTCTCTTTTTCTTCCATCTGTTCACCACTTACTTGCATGTTGTAGCTACTTCTACTGCAGGCTGGCCATGCAGCTGGTGGATCCTGGGTGACATCCTCTGACCACATTGCTGCGTGGTGTGGCAGCAAGTGGGTGTCTGTGCACTCCCCTCTGCCCCATGCTGTGCACAGGAGGGTAGATCTGTGGGCTGACATGGCAGTCCACAGATCTCCATCTTCCTCCTCCCACAAAGCGCTGCTTGGATTTGAATTGATTTGATTTTTATGTGTCCTAGGCATAAACAGCTTTGACTACCAAGCCACGCATCAAGCTAGGATGAAAAAAGGACTGCCGCCTTCCCTGCCCCTGACTGATCTAAGAACGCCGCCATGAACATGGTATCTCTTTGTCTGTTGGTGTGTGTGTGTGTGGGGGGGTGTCGCGTGGAGAAGCACTAATTATTCTTATATCCTCAAAAATTTCTCACAGTGTCACTAACCACTGGAAATCAACATTAAATATTTCAAAATACTTGATGTTATTTCTAACCCATCTGTTCTTTCATTCCTATAGAAATGTGTGAGTATTCTTCCTTGATTGTTAGGCATAAAAAGCTTTATTTCACTTCTTTTCTGAAGGCTTATAAACAGCTTTGAGTTGTGTGTTGATTCTACTGAAACGGAAAACCAAAGCACTACGCTTCAATTTCATTTTTTCCACTAGACAAATGAATCAAAATGCACAGGTGCAGCTAGAGAATGCAGGGTTAGGTGAAGTAAGCTGGACCCAGAAAGAAAAAGACAAGTAGCATGCTTATTCTTATATGCCGGACATTTTAAATTTATAGACATATTGTGTGTGTGTATGTGTGTAAGACTTAAAACTAGAAACAAAGCCAGAGGAAGACATCTAAAGGGAAGTTGGGGTGGTGGACAGCAGAGGGTACCAGAATACTGTAACATGAGGTAAAAAAGAGGAAGCTAGGGACAGGAAAGGGAGTATCACTATAGGAGATGGAGAGATAGGGGGACAGTGCTGATGGAGACAAATAATAGCAAAGTGAAATGACAAATATGTGTGAATGTATCACAGTGAAACAAACTGCATTGCATGCTTTGTATTCCAATGTAAAATAATTAGTTTTAAATAGAGAAATGAAGAATGTATTGAATTCCATTGTGTGCTCCCATAAACCCATAGCCATCAGAACACAGAATGATGAAATGATAGAATTAGCAATGACTGCATGCTTCTGTCTGCTTCTCAGCTCAGCATCTGTGTTCAATAATTAGTTCAATATTTGCTAAAAATTAAATGACACCAAAAGAAGAGTAAGGTACTTAATGTGCTTAGAAATTTGCCTTCCCTAAAGACTTTTGATTGGGAACTATAACTGTGTTAGTTCTGACAGACATCCAAGTTCAGAGTAAAGGTAGAGATAACTTGAGAAGTGAGGAATGCCAGTAAAGTATTTCTGCAATCCAGACTTGAAAAAAGTTGAATATAGGACAAGCAGCAATAGAAAAAGTGTCAGGACATAGGCAAATAGACTTCAAAGAAAACATACAGGACTCATTATGTCTTCCTTTGTTCCTTGGAAGAGTAAAGCTACCAACTTTCAAACGTCAGGAAGATGTCTGAAAGATAATTCAGAATGCCTGGAGTTTTGCACAGAGCACGAGTGCACTCGAAGCTATAAAAAGGCATTGTAGGAAAAAGAACTGAAATAATGAAAATACGTGTTTTGGGTTTGCTTCCTTTGGCAAGGAGCCCTTCTACCTGATGGTTTGGTCTTCTTAGCTCAGGTTCGGAGGGTTAAATCAGTAAATTTACTGTTACTCTCAGCCACTCTCCCCTCTGGTCCCTTGTCTGCGTCCTCTTTCTTCCCCCCTCTTTACGTTCACATTTCTAGTTGACGATGCAGTTTGTCTTAAGTGGAGGTAGAAATAAGTTTGTAGAAATCGTTTGCTCATTTCATTATATAATTAAGTGGATGTTCAGGAAGAAAAATAGCATCTAGCATCAGCAAAAACTAAGACAAAGCTAGATGTGCCACATTTGATTCTATAAGCATTTTATATCATTTAGACACATATTGAAATGACATGGCTTACCGGGTGTGTTAGAAGGCTTTCTGTTGCTATAACAAGATACCGGGGAAAATTTATTTATAGAGAGCAAAGACTTGTTTTGACTTACTGAACAGCATGTTTATGCTCATGCCAGCACATCATGTCATGGAGTTGCTCCTTTGTCCCTAAGGCCTGGGGGAAAAGAACTTGAGGAGAATCAGCTTCCACTCTTCCTGTTAAAGGCTCCCAATAATTAAAAATTATCCACTAGGTTCACCTCTTTTTAACTTTTTTAAAAAAATTAAAATGTAATCACATAGGCTGCAGAGATGACTCATTGGTTTTTAGCACTGGCTGTTCTTCCAAAGGTCCTGAGTTCAACTCCCAGCAACCACAAGGTGGCTCACAGCCATCTATAATGAGATCTGGTGCCCTCTTCTGGCATGCAGGTATACATGCAGGCAGAACTCTATAAATAAGAAATAAATCTTTTTTAAAAATACAATCATGTGATTTCCCCCTTTTCTTTGTTCCTAAGCAATCTGTTTAACTCTGCACAATGTTTTTTTTTTTTGTGTGTGTGTGTGTGTGATGTTGTTTCAGGGCTGAGCACTTGATATTGGATGATCAATTGCTGTGCTTTTCCTGGGGGAAGATCATTATCTCCTGTTCACTGGATTCCTTAGCTACCTTCGGTTCTTTGTCAAGGGTTTGGGTCCTGTGGCTTACTCTCCTTGTCTGTGTTAGCATGTCCTTATTCAGGGATCCTTATTCAGGTCTAGTTATGCGACCATGTTGTTGGAACCCTAGCCAGCTAGGGGCTAGTGAGGGCATGGATGTTGTAGGAGAACCTGAATCACCATTTCACTAAAGCAGCACAACTCGTGACAACATTGTAAATATTTTATAGTTATATAGATCTATAAATGTAGCTCTCACACCTCACCAAGGAAATTCCTTTTCTTAACCATTACAGAGAACAACACCTGTGTGGTCCCCAGAACCAGCTACCTTACCCACAACACAGCCCTTGCACACAGTGTTCATCGAACATTGCAGAAAAGGACCGGAAAGAGCCAGAACAGTGTGTCTGCTGTGAGATTGTCTCCTGGAAACATCATGGAGGTAACACCCATGAAGTCTCAATGACATAGGGTAACCTCTTAAATGTTTCTACTGTCTGTACTAGCACTGACCACACTGAGAAGTAAGCCTTTGCCACAGAGGCCTACGGAGGATACTATATTCCAAACTCCAATCATCCCTGGGTGCTCATTGCTTTACACTGAGTTAAATTTTCTTCATTAATTAAATTTTTTTTCTGTGATCTAAAATGGAAAATGGAAGGAAAAATAACATACATCGCTCCCTCTTCTCCAATATAAGATCAAATGACATGGCTACTGATGATGGTTACAGGGACAGTCTTTGTTGTGTTGTCTCTGTGTAATGCTCTATTTTTCATCCTTCCGGCGCTCTGGAGACATTAGAAGACCATGACTAGCATGCTGTGGGCTGCAGTCTGTACTTCCCCACTTAGCAGCCTCTCCAGAGCTTCCTCTTGACATTCTCAGTTCCTGGTGTATTGTCAGCCATGTTCCGACGTGTGCTCAGAGTATTGGTGGCAGCGGCAGAACAGAGTGGGAGAACCTGCTTCCTCCCATGCTTTGGGGAGCTGTCTGGAAGTACATATTTGATGGTAGCTTAATGCTTATGCAGTTGTGAGGAAGAAATAGCAATTGGGATGACCTGCAGATGGTGTGATTCAGAGCATGTAGAGCTGTGGTCAAATGAATGTCTATTACTTATGCCGGGGACTATGCAGAAGGCCATTGTTTACTCCTGAAGCGATAAGAGCCACGACCTATCTGTGTCGCATTTGACTTGTGCAAAGCTGTACCACAGATGGTCTGTAACATGGAGAACCTTGGGAGATGTGCAGCAGATGCAAGCACAGAGCCCTGTGAAAACGACCATTCTCTCTGTTAATTCCCAAAAAGGTGTTTATGAGGAACCTCACACCTTTCATCTGGCGCCTAGAAAAGGTCTGACTCCTTTGGTTCTGGTGATAATTGATTTTCACAGCAAATTCTGCTTTATTAACACACTGGACTTCTCAAAGCTCAAATGAACTTGAAAGTAAGGACAAGGTGATTTCCTATTAAGATAAATACAGGAACGTCTATGACACGTATTTCCTCTCTAACTCAGGACAACTATTATGGTATTGACATGGTTTAGGAGTCAAGACATGTGCATGCGACAAAACCATTGCATTCTCATTTATAAACAGCGTTTTACCTTTTCCCTCTTGACAGAAAACATAGTTTACCTATACTTTTAAATATAAACATTAGGCCTGTCTGATGGCATGTGCCTATAATGCTAGAATTCAGAGCTGCGAGGCAGGAGGATAGTGAATTTGAGGTCATCTGGGCTACATAGTAGGTTCCTTTCTTTAAAACTTCAAATAAATAAATAAATAAATAAATAGAATTAGGTAAAGCAAATTGATTAACTGGAATAAAAAAGCAGTTGATAATTTGTTAATAAATGATAGAAATTAACATTTTAAGCCTAAAAAATTTTAAGGGTATTTTCAGAAAAAGAAAGACTGTAGATTTTTAAGTGTTCTCACTGCAAAAAGTTGTGAGCAGAACATTCATCCTTTGCTCAGTTAGCCAACTGATGGTGCATTCATGTATCATAATAACTTTGAGCATCATAAATACATAATTAAAGAAAAATAAAGAAAAATACATTAGACTATTTGAGTTTGAACTAGTAGACAGATATCATTTTGGAAAATATGATATGCAAAATATTGTAAATGCGTGAACAAAGAAGTTATAAGTGTAAGAATAAGTGACAACATCAATCTGTAGTTTATAGCAAAGCTGAAAGAAACTCAGAATTGATGATATAATTTAAAGTGCTGTTCTTATAAAGTCATTCAGATATTCACTTCTATATTTATGCCTGAGAAAGTGATAAACATCTTTCATTAATTCTGAAGTTTCACTGTGATAAAAAGGAATATATTTACTACTGTGTTCTTTCCTATATATAATGTAATCCTACTTTATATAAAATCAAATTCAATTGTTTCAATCTTTAAAAGAAGTAAGTATGTAAATATTTTTGTTCTTAGGAAAATGTTATTTCATAACACCATCAAAGTCTGTTTCTGATCACTGTTGAAGTATGACCTAATCATTTTACATTAATTAATTTATATTAATTAATTTTTGTCATAAATGTCTATTATTTCAAAGTAGATAATATCAACCAATAACCCATCCTACTGATTTGTAAAGGAGAAAGATAAGTCATGTAGACACTAAAGGCATTTATCAGCATTTCCTAGGACTCAGTTTATGCAATTCAAGGAGTTTAATTACCTGAGTCGGTAGTGACTGTGGTCACAAGAGGAAGGGCCTGTGCCACATCTTACATAAATGAATTTTACAGGGCCAGTGTTGCCTTATAATTTTTTATACAGTTATGATGACATTTCAAAACAGAACTCAGGAACAGTTATTTCTACATTGATAGATCCCTGGGACAGCGTTGAAAGATAATCTAGATTAACATGCAGATAAATTTACATCAACAAAATACATATCACATTAAAGTACATATATTCACAGTGAAAACATTCTCGTATTACATGAAATGTATTTTGTCATTCTCTTCTAGTATTACTCAATATTTTATAGTTAACTAGGAAGTGGCTAAATTAGTTTCTTGGTCCATAAGTTGATTTTGACCTATAAAATTAATATATAAGATCTGAGGAATTTGAATCTCACAGTACCTGTACTGTTCCTTATACTAACATTTGAAGGACATTAATGTTGTTTTCTAAAGTAGGAGCTAGGACATATATGCTACATTTGATGACAAAAAAGAAACACTTTCAGAGTTTACAAAGTGTAGGTGCTCTAGAGAAAAGCTCCTACATTAGATAGGTTCAGGTAGCTAAGAAGAAGCCTTCTGTGCTTCTCACATCCCAGTTTGTGGGACAAGGGAACAAAAAGGAGTCTACTCCAAACTCAGAAATCCCTGCTGCCTCAGCACAGCATCAGGGCAAACAGTTTCTGCATTTTAACTTTTAAGACAGCTAATATTTCAATCTGAAAACTAAACTCTCTAAAAGGGCCCAATTGGGATTTAAATTCAGTCAATATTTCTTTGTAAATGCTCAAAAATAATTTGAGTTGTGAAATTTGTTGCATCTGGAATTGGAAGGAAGCAATAAAGATTAAACAAAGAAAATATGCATTTGCTTGTAGAATCATTAGAAGTCTCATGGGCTCCTGGGTAATTCTCAAAGTTTTTCAGAGCTGGTAAATTCTAGAATAAAGTAATGAATTAATAAATAGATGAATAGAGAAGAATCAGACAAAATGCTGGTTTTATGTCAATATCTATAAAAACTATATTTTCATGGAAGGAAAAATTTACAGAAGAAAATATATATTAACTTTTTGTCTTAAAATCTATGTATATATACTTTTCTAGTAATGAAAATGCTCTTAATTTGTAGGTGATAAAATTGTTAAGTATGTAAGTTCGTGAATACAAATGGCCTTAGATAAAATCTTTACAGAAATGAGAAAATAAAACACCCTTTTATTTTTTATTTTCTTTTTATTGAATTCACCTTCTATGTTTGTTCTCTTGTGAATTCACTTTCATCTTGAACTAATCTCATCTTGACTCATCTCTCTGAGTTGAGTCAAACCATCGGAAACAACAAATTTTGTTCTATGTAACAGATAACTTCCATTACTTTTGTCTCCTCTGTTTCATCTTTCCCCTCCACAAATATACACCAATATATACTTTCATGATTTGATTCACTATAAAAATGCTAGATGTATATATCAGCAAGCAAATCCAGAATACTATGGCAATGGAGGGATTTACTTTTGCTGGGATCCATTTCTAAAAACCCACAGGAGACATTTATGTCTTTACACTAGGGGTTGTTGGAGGTTCTTTCATAACCTTCTTCATGTTTATACAGAGAAGAATCTCTGAACAAAATCTTTTCTAATTTGTCACTAGGTCTTGTATTAACTACCAACTTCATACTCATTGTATTTTGAGTTTCTAACACTTGTTCAAATTTGTTTAGTTAGGAGAGTCTTATAAATTATGACTTTGATAAGTAAATCCATATATGGACACAGAGGCAGATTGATTGTGAATAGGAAAGTGTTTAAAATGATAAGTTCACTAATCATAATATAATACTCATTATATCTAAGTGTTTTTACCAGAAAAAGTCTTTATACAGCAATATATAATCTTAAAGGTATAATAAATATTAGATTTTATAAATTTTCTCTGGTATATAAAAATATTGTTATTTTGTGCCTATATTGCATTTGATAGAAATGTTAGAATAGCAGCTGAAGGTATTAAATCCATGGATTTGAATTATTTTCTATCTTCTGCACATCTTGTCTCCTGGACAACTCTGTTGAATATTTTATCCTTTTATGTTTTCCTGTCTTGAGACCTCATTGTCTGTTCCACGCTGACTTCAGATGCTCACCTTTCCTCTGCATCCCAAGTACTAGGATTCTTAAAAGGCCTGTGCTACTGGCACTGTTTTTGCTGTTGTTGTTGTTTTCAACAATGACAGACCCAGCTCTCAGCATTCCTTAAAGGATAGAGGTAGCAAAAGCACTGGGAGCCATGGAGATGGAAACCATGTGTCCTAATTCTCTCCACAGCCAGGATGCTCTTTGGAATAGCAACTCTTTGACACCATATCTTTTCTCTGTCACAAGTCTCAACTCTTCTTGTATTTCAGTGATTTCAATTTAAGGGAAATGTGACTGGCTGATTCAGAAAATGGTTCCTTTAGTTCTTCATCTTTTTGTGTTTTGGAAAATGTCAATTGGACATTCTTGTGTTATAGTCAAGAGAAAGTCTTAGGCAAGGGAATCCAAAAGGTAACAAGAAATATTTCTCCCTGAGATGAATATGAACTTGTTCTGCTGGTCCTGTGGCATTTCAGCTTAGCTGTTTGCTCACTTTTTTGTTTGTTGTTTGTTTGCATTTAAAAACATGGTAGACAATAATTTCAGTAAAGTGATCTATTTTTTTTCTGGGTACTGCTTAGCACCTGGTCAAGCTGTGCATACGTTGTGTTCCTCATTGTTTGCTCATACTTAGTGAATATTAAAATTTTTGCTTTTATGGTTTTTAACGCTAGCCTCCTTGTAGCAGTGTTACAATGCTACTGTGAGTCCTTGACAATGTCCTCTTTATTAAAGTACAGATCTTCCAAAATGTGAGTCAGAATGAATCTTTTATATTTTTAAGTTAATTGTCTTAAGAATTTGTCTATAGTAATGAAAAGATGAAGAACACAGAGTCCAATACTATTTTTAAGTACTGGACAATACTGCCTTCAAGGAAAATGGAAAGAAGCCATGTTTATAATATCGATTAAGCCAATTCAGTGACATGACCACATTGCAAAGTCTTCAGTGGAGGCTGTGAGTACAGTAATGAAACAGTAGGAAATATTCTTAAAAATCTTAAGGAATTCCAGAAGTTCGGTTTGGAGGATCACAATGCTTGGCAGAAACAATGTCGTGCAGGGAAGATTAGTTTAACTTATGCTGTCAGAGGGGCTCAGCCAGTCCTCATAAAAAGGAAGGGGAAACAGCTCAGTTTATTGGTGGTGGCACTGGATAATGAGAACTGTTCAAGTGTCAGTTGAAGAGGACACAGAGAGCATGGCAGAAACCAAGGGCAGGTACAGACTTCAGAAACCTGTACTTCCTCCACTGAGGATCCACCTCCTAAAGATTTTGTGGTCTCTCAAAATAGTGCCATTGTCTGGAGAACAAGTACTCAGAACATGAAAACAGGGAACTAGGTTCTACATCTCCACTTTTCCATAACTTTCCAACCTTATTTCAGACTAGGAGTCAGTTCTTTGGGGGACAGTTACACAAAACATGGAAGT
This sequence comes from Pachyuromys duprasi, assembly GCA_028658305.1. Classification (NCBI taxonomy): domain Eukaryota; kingdom Metazoa; phylum Chordata; class Mammalia; order Rodentia; family Muridae; genus Pachyuromys; species Pachyuromys duprasi. Next base: position 6,441,182 of record CM053766.1, on the reverse strand, counting down.
TAATTTATTTTTATTTTTTGGAAAGGGTGATCTCTTTTATTCATCATTCATTCACTGGAGCAATATGTCATGTTAAAATAGCAAAGTCCTGTAGCAATCGGCTATGAAACTAACTGACATTACTTGCCAATTCTGTTCATATTAGACTGTGTTTAACTTTTATATACACTCTGATTTGTTTTATAGCAATTTATTCTAGTGTCTGGAAAGCAAAATTTCATCCTTTAATATTTCTGTAAAATATCCATAATAAAATACATTTTCATTTGGCTTTAGGGAGGCCAATTGTATGATGAAGAATCTGATAAATACAGCATACAGTTTTAGACTACTGCTCAGTGAAACACAGACATTCTATAAAACTTTTAAAAAACACAGTTAATATCTTCCAGGAAACGGAGACTTCTGTGTATGTAACATCCACCTAACATGCCTAACAAACAAAAATATTCTGTCTGTTCTTAAAAATACCTGTGTGTTTAGATTTGAACCTCCTGATGCCTCCACTCCTGTGTGGCCATTTCCCATGCTTTGAAGGCTTCCCATTTTGTAGACTGGTTATGGAATGAGTGCTGTATGTGTTCACCTCTGTGGGAGGGTGAGGCAAGACTTGTCTGACCTACATGATGAGCTAAAAGCCAGCCTGGTCAATTCAGTGTGGCATGTCTCAAAATAAAAAGTGAAAGTAGGCTGGATCAATAGCACAGTGAGAAAGCGATTACACAACACAGTAGGTTAAATCCCTAGTCCTGCAAAACCTAAACAAATGGGAAAGGAGTCTGGATGTTTTGGGTGGAAAACCACATGAGGACAATGATGGATTAGAGTTCACAGCATCTCTGCTGCTTTCTCCTAGATAGAATAGGAGTTATATTTCATTTTAAGATGAATTTTCTTTTTATCTCTGTTCTTTTTCAACTCGTCTCCATTTCACTTCAACTTATCTCCTTGAGAAGCAACTATTCTGAGGGTTGTGCTCATCTGCTCTACACATCTACATTTCCGACTTGCTTTTATGTTTACTTTCCCAGATTCCAAGTCTGATGAACAGTGCATGTAATTGATTTTCTTCCTTACCTCTGTCCAAAGATAGACAGAGCTTTCCTCAGACCACTGCCTTCCTATAGAAGCTTTGTTTTCTCTTTTTTTCTTTCTTTCTTTCTTTCTTTCTTTCTTTCTTTCTTTCTTTCTTTCTTTCTTTCTTTCTTTTTGTTTTTGTTTTTTGTTTTGAGATAGGGTTTTTCTGTGTAGCCTTGGCTATCCTGGATTCACTTCTGTAGACCAGGTTGGCCTTGAACTCACATAGATCCACCTGCTTCTGCCTCCCTGAGTGCTAGGATCACAGGCCTGTGCAGGCTTGGCCTTTTCACTTTCTTTTCTCAGGGGCAGGTTAAAGCAATATGAATTGTAGACTGGGTCACAGTTTTATAAGGTGTTTTCTTGGAACCCCTGACTTCTGGGATATTTCTTTAGTCAAATACCTTTAAGCCATGTGTTTTTAAGCTTGTGCATTTGTTTATTAGTAAGGTCATGTAACTTGTGAGTTGCAGCAGTAGGGAGTGGGGGTGGATGGAGTGGGACTGCACACATTCATACACACACACAATCCATGCTGTGTGTCTCCATTTATTGGATACTTTTCCCAAATTCCTGTAAGTAACCCTCATAAACTCATTGGTTCACCAAGCTGAACATTGGTGTAATCAGTACTTTGCTATATCACTGGTTCTTTGTCTGGGGTAAATAGACTTCTGTATTTCATCTCCCAAAGAAAACTGAAACATAACCAGCCAGAGTAAATTGATAAGGAGCATAAGAACTTTCTTCTGTTACAATATTGACATCACACAAAAATAGATAAGACCATAAATGTGATATGATTGGTAATAACTATGAGAAATCCACCTAAGTGGTACCTCCACATGTCCTCAATGGGAATCATCATATGAAATAAAGCATGCTTAAACTTTTGAGAAGGCCAAAAGAACATATAAGATTTGGCATTCTAAAATGCTTGGCTATGTCTTTGGAAGATTTTTCCTTTAACTACAATTAGCTGTTTTCAATTATTGTTTATTTTTTATTTTCACAAATAAAACAATTTTTATTAACTACTCTATGATGTAATAATTAAACTACATAGAATGATTCAATTTTCAAGTCACTGAAAGATTTGAATTACAATTCAAAGTATGATAGTTTTTCTTATTATCATGTTGATTTCCTTCCCACATGTAAATCTTATGTTATTAAATTAAGCAACACATACATTATTCAGTTTTTCTTTTTCTTTTACTCATTGTAACTCATATCTATGTAATGATTTCTTGCTGATAAACATAAAAGTTTTCTCAGATAATATTTCTTTACAGTCTCATAGTTCATAACTTTATTCAGACACACAAAATTTTAAGGTTGAATATATTTATATTATTTTACAATAGTAAGAACAAATCAAACTGAGATTTAGCGACAAATATTTGAAAATAGTTTACCAAAACTGCTGTTTCCTTAAAGCTATCAATAATTTTTTCAGGCTGGAGAGATGGCTCAGCTCTTAAAGGCTAAGCTCACAACCAAAACTACAAGAATTCCTTCATGCCTGGTGTGGTGGTGCACACCTGTGATCCCAGCACTGAGGAGGCAGAGGCAGGTAAATCTGTGAATCCAAGGCCAGCCTGACTATAAAGGAAGTCCAGGACAGCCAAGGCTGCACAGAGAAACCTTGTCCCCTCCTCCCCCACCCCCCCAAAAAACAAAAATAATTCCTTTACTTGGGAAATGGAGAAGTCAGTAAGAGGAGAAGAGGATAATTTATGTAAATTTGGAACACATATAGAAACTTAAATAATAAAATAAATAAAAATTAAGTGATTTTTGATATAAAAAATCTCCCTTAGTATTTCTTTGAATTAAAAATATTTAAATTGCTCAATTATATCCTTAAACTACAGTTTGCACAAACATGTTTTCCAATTTATGCATAGCCCAAAGTCAATATTTTATCCACAAGGAGGAATAGGTACTAAAACAAACATCCTTGCATCTTTATATCATCATAAACATCTATCTGTTATCCATTTGGTAGACTAGAAAAGATGAATGGGTCAGTGTTAGTTAGTTGTTTTTGCTCCTTTTGTCCAATAAGCACAAATGTAAAAAACGTCAGCAGAACTGTATCTATTCACAAAACCCACAGGATCATCTCAGTAGATGAAGAAAAGATCTTTGACATACAGTACTGATAAAACTCTAGAGAAAATAGAGATGTAAGAAAGTAATTGAGGAGATACCAGGAAATGGATAAAGCGCCAATGCTCATAGATAAGAACTACCACCATGGAAATGTTCATCCTACTGAAAGCAATCTACAGACACAATGCAAGTCTAATCAAAATTCTAGTACTATTGTTTGCAGAAATATGAACAATAATTTTAAAATTCATATAAAAGTACAAAAGAACTAGGATAGCTAAATAAAGTCTGAAAAAGCCTGATTTCTTTTCTTAATTATTTTTATTTCAGCTTCTTTACTGGGTGCCCTTCCCACCTCTCCTCACATTTCCACCCTTCCCTTCCTTCCCCTCTCCCTTTTTCCCCAGAAAAAGGGAACCCTCTCCCCCCAAATCAATCCTCCCCTGTGCATTAAGTCACATCCGGACTGAGCATATCCTCATCCCTTGAGGCCAGGCAAGGCAGCCCTGCCAGGGGGAAGTGATCCAAAAGCAGGCATAGAGTCAATGTTAAAAAGAGCCCCCACCTTCCTCCACTCACCAGGTGCTTCAAATGAAGACCATCGCCATCTACCACATAGATACAGGGGGCTTAGGTCTAGACCTTATATACTCTTTAGCTGATGTCTCAGTCTTTGATTTCTAGTTATAATAAATAGCTATAGAAACAGAGCATGGTATTGGCTTAAAGGCAAGCACGGAGATCTGTGCAATTGAACAGAAGATCCAGATTAAAGCACAGGCATTTTCATTTGCTTGATAACTGACACTGAACAAAAGATAGCAGTTTCAACAAATTGTGCTGGCACAAAAGGATTTCAACACATCAAAGAATAAAATTAGATTCCTTATCTGGAAGCCTGCACAAAACAGTCAATTCCAAATGGATCAACATGAAACTGCTATAGGAAAGGCATAGGGTACAACTGAAGGTATAAGCATAGGCAAAGAAGTGTGGTTCCTAATTGCTACTTTGATTGCTCAGGAAGAAATGGAAATCAAAAATTGACAAATAGGACCTCACAAAATTAAAAGAACTTCTCTTTAGCAAAGTAAACTACCATTAGAATGAAAAAGGTAGCCTACAGAATGTAGAAAATCTTTGCTAGTGATATATTTCACAGAACATTTACATCTAAAATATACAAAGAACTTAAGAAACTAATGATATAACAACAGACAAACCAACCAAAAAATTGGCATTGAATCTCAGAACAGAGCTTTCAGTAGTAGAAATAAAAATGACCAGTAAATATTAAAGCAAAACAAGACTCATTCAATATCACTAAACATCAAAAAAATGCCAGTTTAAAGTACTTGGAGATTTCCTCTCACCCTAGTCAGAATGACTAATATGGGAAAGCAGAAAACAACAAACGCATTATAGTTGTGGGGAAAGGAGACCCCTTACATATTGTTGGTGGATATATGAACTAGTACAGCCATTACAGAAATCAGTACAGCATTCCTTAAAAAGCCAAAGACACGACTACCATATAACTGAGTTATGAAACTCCCGACAACTTACTGAATGATTCGACACCATATCATCAAATACCTGCACATTAGTGTTCACTACCGTCCTTTATACAGTAGGTACGAAATGATACCTCAGCTGCTGAGCTGATGGTGAAAATGTGAATGAACACAATGGAATTATTTATTTTCAGTACTAATTTACAGAAAAATGAGGAGAATAAGGCAATGTCCATGAAGTAACCAAGTTCCAGAATGATAGATGTCGTTGTTTTCTCATAGAAAATGCTACATTTAAAATATTTAGACTTTAAGGGGGGAGGAAGGAAGGGATTGGGTTGGGAGGAGGGAGGGAACTACAGGGGTATATAAGGTGAATAAAGTGTAATTAATAAAGAATTTAATAATTAAAACAAATTAAAAAATAAAATGTTTAGATTTTTAGATGTGTTTAAATTGGAATGAGTAATTGTATGTCAAGGAAGCAAGAAATGATCAAAGAGAGGTGGAAAGGATTATAAATGTGGGAAGTGGGGAGGGAAAAATAAGAATAAATTGGGGACATTAAGGGTAGAAAGGTTTGAATAGGGATTGCACAGAAAAGAAGGAGAAAGATACATTTGAGGAAAAACAACAACAAAAGTAGGGATGTAGGGATAAATCACATGGAAGCCTACTCCTACTCTGCAAACTAAAACAAAAACCTAAAAACAATAATTTCATCAGATGTGCTTTGCTTAAGTTGATAACAGTGTTCTTAGAAGGCTTTGGTTTTTAAGTGAAAATCCCAGTGTCAGGTGGAGGATATGTAGGCATAAGTTCTTGGCCGGAGAGCCTTCAGTTACTCGCAAAACGGTATAGGTTATGATCACTGATTCCGGTTACACACCAGACACTTGATGGTAAGACGCTATTGCTAATGATATAGCATAGAAGAAGTCAAGCTGGAGGTGAGCTGAAATCTCCCTGCTGGCTAGTGTTCACAGTGCAGGAAGATGCTGTGTAGGCAGCCGGAGAGGAATCGTCATCAACACCTTTCCCAGTTGTGAGTCCTGTATACTGCAATTCTGGGGTGTGAGGCGAGGTTCACTGTCTGGTGCAACAGTGGTATGACTGCTATGGTGGAAAACAACTGCTTTCTTATGGACCTGAGGCCATTCCTTGGGAGTGAACACATACTTGTTCTGTAAACCTTGTCAAAAGTCTATGGCTAGGGAGTTCCGAGGCCCTCAGAAGGTACTGAAGCTCTGCCAAATGAATATGTATACAAACTATCTCTTAAATATTCATGTTTATATCTGTGACCAGCGCTGCTCTCAGTGTGGGCCAGGGATTTATTTTTATTTTTATTTATTCATTTACTTACTTACTTAATGCAGAGACTCACAACTAACCAATTTGCTGAGAATAAGTGACTTGCAATGAGATGTCTATATCAACCTCTCTAAGTTCCAGGAAACATCACAGAAGAGCTGGAAGAAGGATTATAAGAACCGGGAGGTGAAAATGAATGTTAAAAAACACCATCTTCAGGATACAACATGGACATCACAGTCTGTGCCACACAGCTTATGTGGCCACCTGCACAGACACACACTTACACACAAGCATGCGCGCACACAGCAGTGGGGGCGGGAGGAGGAAGGAGACTGATTAGGAAGGAGGGTATCAGCAAGACTTGGGGAGGGGTAGGAGAAGGTGCTGAGGGCGGTTATCGCCACAATACTTTCTACATATGGATGTAATTACAAAAACAGAAATGTCTGTTTTGTGCTTTATTCACAAGGAGGGTAACACGGAACAGAACTGGGCATCTAAGGCCAATCCTCTGATACCTGGGTTTAAGCCACACTGGAGGATTCATGTGTTTCTAAATACTAAGTGAATACTAAAGCCACATGAAAATGCATGTTTCTTTGTCAATTAAGATATTTCTTATTGCATTGTTTAAAAAGTTCTTAGTTCAAAGCGTGGTGTGGGTGAATGGAAGGCTGTGATAGCATGAGGGCCCTTAAATTGTAAAATAAAAAGCAAATAAAGAACTCACTGGAAATATTTGAGGGTTTATCATACATTAATTGCTGCCCCAGTTACTAAGGTGGGGGGCATACTATCATATCATAGCCTCCTGAGTTAGGAAATTTGAAATTTAGAGGAATAAGTGAAAGTCTGAGGGAGATGATAGCAATAGAGGGGTTGTGAATGCAGTAAGGATTTAGAGAAAACTGAATCTAACTGGACAGGAACAATATGTGAAGCATTGGGTTGGGTAACTTAGATAAATTTAGACAGAAATAACAGAAATGTGAAGGAGCATATTGCAGGTTAGAAATTACCATATCACTTAAGGAGTAAGGAAAGCAATGGTTGACTCTAGATAGACACGAGCTATTAAATACAATGGAATAAAACCTTATTCTTAGTCACAGGTAGTTATCAAAATAGAGAAATATGTTTATTAGGACAAAAAGTGAAAGCAAGATTCATACAGATTTTATGATATCTCCTGGCTGTGATTCATATTGCTTCAGTATTATTTGTTTGCATTATTATTATAATAGCTGGTTGACAGTAAATATTCTCTCCTCACACACGTTTGCAAGGAGACATTTACCTATGGCTCTCTTATAAAATTAGTTTAGATGAAATCTCAAGATGAAAAAGTACACTGTGTCCAAAGATTTTTACTTGGACATCACTACCAATTGGCTTAATGGTTTGCATTTTCCCCTTAATGGAAATATATGAGAGCATTGAAGAAAGTGAAGCCTCTGAGATTAGAGCAATGCTGTTTTCAAACTGTAGCAAATTCATTTTAATTTGTACACCTTATTGTTTGTCAGAGAGAATTTCTTCAGTAGTCTGGCACCGAGATACAGCATTCATCTTTAAGCAAATTTTAATTTTGATCACTCCAGGCAAAATCACATATATGATGAAGCCTTGTCACAGATGACAAGATGGTGATAAATACAAAATTAAAACCGACTTCTAATTTTTCAGACAGTTTTATGTTATGCTTACTTGGCTTGCAGTACTGTAAGCTCACAGAAAAAGTGGCAGCCTAGTTAATCACAGGCATCATGGGGTAATTTGTTCTGACAGAACACCATGTGTGCTCATTAAAAGCAATGACTCTTTCATCCTTTTAATCTTACTTTCTTCTTTTTAAGATTCTTGTCTACTAACTCCAAAGGCTGCACAACTACAGAAATTGGGAGTTAATAGCCATGTCTAACATCGCATAAAGCATCATACAGATTCTTCTTCATTAAGGTTGTGAGAAAAAAAGAACTCCATTAAATGACACTGCAACCATTTACACTTCTAAATCACGAATGGACACATTACACATTTAATTTTCATTTAATACTGTGATGGTGACAAACCTACCAGGTAATATATTACAACTTTTGCTAGAGCAATATGATGCTATTGAATGGTGGGAATCTGTAAAGTTTTACAAGGCCATTCTTCACACCACTGGGAGAAACCCTCAAGCACAGTTCATAAAATATGAAAGAAAGAACATTTACATTTCCCATATTTCTCAAGATTCATAATGTACTCTTAGGCTTAGCATGTTGAGTGATTTGACATCTGTGTCGGGACCCTTGGGGACTGAGATTATGTTTTTAATCTTAAGATTCAATCCAGTGGAGAAACTGGTATGCACAGGGTAAGCTTCAGGCAACTTGGCTCAGTGTCTTGTCTGTATTACTTGTAGAAGCAAGCAAGCTACCTAGTTTTTATGAAGACCCACTCATATGACAATGATCGTTATCTAACTGAAACACATAAATTACAAAAAAAGTAAAGTATACAAAATGACTGAGGAAAAAAGAACAAATCCTAAATAATTAATTCAATAGCCAAAAATTTCACCATTATGAGCATTTACAGAAACTTTTAGATTTGGGGTGAGTTCTAAAACATATTACAATTTTAGAAAAAAAACTGTTATAGGAAACAAAAGTAAGATTATCTCCTAAGAAATAAAAAACAAACTCCAGAGTCAATATGGAAACACAAAAGACTAAGACTAGTCAAAGAAATAAAAATGCTAAGCACAATGAACACAACTCTCTGTATAAGAAATGACATCGAATATTTCATAGAGCTATGGAGACTAGAACAGCTTGGTACTGCTGCCAAAACGGTTGGCAGAACAACGGAAAACAACAGAAGGCTGGTCAAAACCCACACACCTATGGCCATCTAAATTTGAAAAAGGTGTCAGAAAACCTATAGTGGAAGAAAGCGTATTCAATAAATAGCTCTGGTAAAAGTAAATGAAACAAATTCCTGTCGTTCACCTTGTTCACAAATCAATTAAAATTGATCAAAGACATTAACATGAACCCAAATCACCAGAAGGAAACATAGAGAATACAGTTCAATCTATTAAAAAACAAAACAAAACATAAATTCTCTGAATAGGACCCTAATAGCCCAGGGAATAGCCCCAAGAATTAACCAATGAGATTATGTGAGATTAAGAACTTTTCTGAACAGCAAATGAAACTATTATCAGAGTGAAGAGACAGCTTGTAGAATGGGAAATAATCTTTGCTGGCTATACAAAAATTATACACCAATCCAACATCAAGAGAACAAAAATGAATTAATGAAATGAACAATCAGTTCTCAGAAGATACCAATAAATATTTTAAAAATATATAATCAGTGGAGAAAATGTTTTCTTTGCAAGATGCCAATTGGAGATAGCTTTTGGTAAGGGGTGGGAGCTCATGTCCACTTCCCCAGAAGACAGCTAACTCAAAATGAACACAATGGTATATTTGCACTCTCTTTGGGTACATTTTGTCTTACTACCTTTCTGCTTGTATAGTATGGCTTCAATTTTGTGTTTTTATGGGTTTGTTTGTGTGTTTTTCTTGTGTTCTTTCTTTCTTTATATTCTACTTTCCTTGCATTCTTTTTGTCTCTGTTTTCAAAACAGAGAGAAAGGGCATGGAATTGAGTGGGTGGGAAGTTGGAGAGGATTTGGAGGGGGTTACAGAAGAAACTGTGATCAGAATATATTGTATATTTTTTCAATAAAAATATATACATATATATGAAATGTTTGGCACCCATAGCCATCAGGAAGGCAAAGTTAAAATGACTTGGAATCCAACATTACCTTAGTTAGAATGGCCATCTTCAAGAAAACTGCCAAGTGTAAGAGAGAATGAAAGGAATAAGAAATCTTTACTCATTGCTGCTTGAGTACAAAACGTAACAGCCACTATGGAAATCATTTTGTAATTTTTCAAAAAATTGTAAGTTAGAACTACCCAGTAGCTCATATATACTGCTTCTGGGTATGTTTCTGAAGGACTTCATACCACACTACAAGGATACTTGTTTATTCATATCTATAACTGCTCTATGCATAACAACAAGAAATGGAATAAGCTTAGATGCCAGTCAAAAGATGAATGGAAAATAAAAAATGTGGTAGATATACACAATGGATTTTTAGTCACCTGAAAAATAAACAAAATTGTGAAATTTTTTAGGAAAATAGATGTTCGGGAAATATTTTATTAAGCAAGGTTGCCCAAACTCAAAAAATAATTACATTTTCTCTCACACACATTAATTTGTAATGTATATTTAAATAGATAAATTGGTAAAACCTAAAATAGAATAAGGGACTCAGGAGCATTTTAAAAGGATGTTTTGGTAAAGGCGTTGAGAAGGCAAAGGGCCAAATATGTCATGAAAATGGAAAGAGAGGTAGAGATAGATGCAAAGGGGAAAGGGAATGGAGAAAATAGAGAAAAAAAATCTACATTTTGCTTGAAATACAAAGTGCTACTTAATGTTTTGTATACTAATGTAAAGAAATCTAAGAGAATGCTTTCTAACACACACATGCACACATACACATATATAATATATTATATGTATTATGTATACATACACACACACATACAGGGTTTCTCTTTGTAGCCTTGGCTGTCCTGAAACTCACTCTGTAGACCAAGCTGGCCTTGAACTCACAGAGACCCACCAGCATGTGCCATCACTGTCTGGTGCTTCCTAATGTATTTTGTTATGATAAAACGAGTATTGAAAGAAATGTTAGAGTTAAGACAGCAAGGTCTGAACCTCTTTAGAAGGGAAATAAGAACTGATAGCTGGGTGTGAGACAGCCCGAGGAAGGAGGGGGCTCTGGGGAAATGCCAGTGACAGTAGCCCCTGATGACTTCGAGTCCACAAAATACTAAAAGAGTATCCAGAGGCTTCTAAGAAAGTATTAATGTTCTATGTTATAGATAAAAATATGGTACATTATTATCTATTATCATGACTGTATATAATTTTTCTGTACTTGTGTATTTGCAATATAATTCATAATTCACTAAGTTATTTACATGTTTATTTTTGTTTTCATTGTTGTTTTTCTATATAGCCCTGGTTGGCCTTGAATATATATATGTATATATATGCATATATGTGGCTTTGAACAATATATATATATATATAGCCTTGAACTCACAGAGGTGCATCTTCTTCTGCCTCCAGGTGCTGAGATTAAAGGGGTGCACACCACACCTGCTGTGGTTTGTTAGGTTTCAAAGGAACAGTCCTACAGGCTTTAGGTTTGTGCATATATACCTTCTGCTCAACACTTTATCTTTCAATGTGGTGCCTCTGTGCTGGGCATCTAAGGAGGTCAGAGGACAAGTCTGTGCATTCGTTCTGTGAATGGTGGGAGTCTTTCTGGCATGAGCACTGTGGCACCAAATGAACGTGGAAGAGAGGAGTTGTCACCAGTGGACAGAAGCCAGGAGAGTTCCTGAAAGGCCTTGGTCATGGGTCCATTTGTATTCTTGTTTTATTTCTAAAACCAGAAGTGGGGCAAACAGGCAGGTGAGATTTTACAAAGGCATACATGGTACCAGCAGGTGGTTAAGGTTGTTTCAGCTGTTTCTCCTGATTTTTCCATTCCCTGTAGCAGGTGATGCCATACTTGGCAAATAGGCTGTCCAAGCAGTTCTGTAAGGAAATCAGTAAAAAAAAAAAAAAAAAAAAAAAAAAAAATGTCATTAGATTGGTCTTGTTTTACTTCACTTTCTCCACCTTTATGTGGGCTCCAGCGTTTGAACTCAGATTGTAGGCTTGTGTGGCAAGTACCTTTACCCACTAAGCCCAATACCGCTTATAAGCCATCTCTCTGGCCCAATATCACTGATTTAAGTGAACAAACAGTGTACATTTTAATAAATGATCCACAAAATTTTATAAAATGATGTCTTAGGTAGGGTTTTATTGCTGTAAAGAGACACCATGACCATGACAACTCTTATAAACCAAAGCATTTAATTTGGGTTAGCTGACAGTTTCAGAAGTTTAGTCCATTATTGTCGTCACAGGAAACATGGTGGCACGCAAGCCGATGCATTGCTGGAGAGAGAGCAGAGAGTTCTCCATCTAGATGCACAGGCAGCGAGGAGAGACTGTGTTTTACCCTGGCCATAGCTTGAGCTTAGGATAGCTACCTTAAAGTCTGTCCCCAATGCGGTGCACTTCCTCCAACAAGGCCACACCTACTCCCACAAGTCACACCCTTCTCCCACAAGACCACACCTCCTAATAATGTCACTCCCTTTGGGCGGAGCATTCAAACTCAGAGTCTTTCAGGGATGCGGGGGTTTCATTTCTACTCAAACCACCACAATGAAGAAAAGGCTTTAATGCTTTGAAAGCTGACCTCAGAGTATCTGAAAAGACACATTTACAAATGTATAATTGGGAAGCAGTTTAGGTCCGTTTGTACTATTTCCAATTTACAAAAAAGGAAGTTCGGGCAGTGATTTCCTTAATATATTGAAAATGAATGTCACTGCTAGTTCTAAATATTAAATCTCATTTCTTTTATGGAGAAAATTTCAGAGATTTTTCATTGCTTTTTAGATTTCCCCAGTTCTGGAAATGAATGTTGTTAGAATAGTATTTGTAACCCTTAGTATCAAGAATAAATATTGAGTTCTTGCAATGTGCTAGAATGCCTTTAAGCACTAGAGAAATAAATATCCAGTAAACCACATAAACACCCTGTAAGTCAATGTATCAGTTACCCCTCACTGCAAAACAAATGAGCCCCAACGTGTGTAACTTAAAACTTCAGCCATATTTCTAGTTAATGACTTTGGGGCCTAGCTGTTTTCACTTTTCATATTGAGGCAGAAATGCCTATTCGGTGTCAGATAAGAAAACACAGAGAAAATATCTTTGGGAAATCATTATAGACTAGGTTCAGGAAAAGAAAGGACCACTATAAAACTCTGTTTTGGTGAGTTTAAAAAAATAATAAAAAAAAACAAACTTGAAACAAAGAAGTGCAAATACATGACAAACATTAAAAACAAAAACCAACCATAAAATTAAGGAAGATATGAAACAGAAGATATACTTTTAGTCCCCATTTCTCCCTATTTGACGTGAATGGAGTTTCTCCCTTCACCCGGGTAGTCTTTTGTAGGCATGGCTGCTTATAGAGGAAGCTTTGTCAGGCTCAGGAACCCACAGAAGCTGCTCTGTGAGGTTCTCCCTGCTGAGAGATCTTCGGTGTGCTACTGTGATTCTGTAGGAGCTCCCCAGCCTGAGAATACTGCCTGGTATTACTTCCTCTGTCAGGTGTTAACATTTTCCACTTACTGCTCTTTGTTGCCAAGGCTTAAGAGGACCTTGGAAGACCTATCTACCCATGTTTACCTTTGTGGCATCCTGGCTGATGCATTCCACCTGTTTGTCTGCTTGTTTTGCCTTGTGTTTGATTTTCCATCTGAGGATGCTGGCATTTATGGGGCAAACCCAGCAGAGCACTCAGGCTGTTTACTGCAGATGCTTGTGGAGGGTCTCAGGCTCCGGCTCCAGTGTCGAGCCTGTGATGCCGTCTCCAGAGCAGCTCCCTGTATTGAGCCCCTGGCAGCATCTCCACATTTTGGTCAGTTTCACTTCTGTTTGTTTTTCCTCCAGCACCTATGGCCAGGAGGCGACACAGATCCTTGGCAGCTGTCACTCATTCCTGATGCTCATGAGCGGCAACACAGAGTACCTGCCCAGAGGTCCTTTCCAGGGAGAATCTGCAGCCCTCAACGTGGCTCACTTCTTTTCTTCAGCTCCCAATTCGAAACAGATACAGTCTGTCCTTTTCTGAATCTCACTTTTATCCCTTACTGCTCAAACACAGCAGTTTATCTAAGCCTCCATCTTGCCCTGAGAAGCCCGCATTTTCTTTCTGTGACCCCAGTTTGACATATCTCATTTAACAACCTAATTCTGCTTTGTTCTGCTTCAGTCCTTCTGATTACTTTTTGAAATCATTCTGACACCTGGATGATTGTAACTAACACTTCAGTGAGTTATAGTATTCTTTCATTTTGAATTTTTGCAAATATTTTATAGTAAATGTATAGTGACATATGTAACTTTTGTTTACAAATATTATTTTAATATAATCTGCATTAATATTCTCTGAAGTAGTTGCATTATTACTTTTTTGTTTGCTGTCTGACTGTCTGGACTTTCTACATAAAGCAGAATGTAATTTGTAAACTATGTATTGCTCATTGAAGTCCATGTATTATTTGGTTGCACTTGCCGTGTTTCTGAGAGGGTTTGATAATCATGTTCACACTTTAGGTCATATATTTTCCAGGTATTAGTGTAATTCATAGTATTTTAGCAGTACATACATTTTTATTTTATGTCATAAAAGACATATAGTATAACATATTCAGATAACTGTGGTTTGCTTTTTTAGAGGGAAATATTGCATGTATGCATGTAAGTATATATGCACAAACATAACCTGTATATATATATGCATATATATATATACTACAGATAATATAGTATACATACAATACATATGCACAATAGATTGTATATAAATATTATGTATTATATAATTATCTATAATAAAATCACAATATAATATTATATACACAATATATAACACATCACATTATATACATTGTATATATACTGATACATATACATATAATATATTTATATATGTATACAATGTGTATATATAATATGTTATAGATAAACATTGATGTTTGGTTGTTGAATTTTATCACAGCAATTTGTATTCCATTGAGGCAGTCATAATTTTTTTCTCTTAACTTGTTAGGTTTACTTGATTTAAGGATAACATATAAAAATTGAGAATTCAGATAATAGAATTTATAGCAGAAAAAAACAAATATACTTATATTTTTAAGATTTTTCTTAAAACTTCCTCTGAATGTTTTGTTGTGTGTTGTGGTGTGTGTGTGTGTGTGTGTGTGTGTGTGTGTGTGTGTACACATGTGTCCCATGAGGCATGTTTTGGACATTTTCAGACAACTTTCGGGAATCACTTTCCTTCTTTCACCTTGTAAGTCCCAGAGATCAAACTCATCGTGTTAATGACAACTGCCTTCACTTAATGAGCAATCTCACCAGCCCCTAAAACTAAAGTTCTCTAGAAGAACTAAGGAAGATAAAAATATTTAGGGAGATAGTCACTCAGGATATGCAGCAAACATGCATAAAGTTATTCAAAACCTTTAAGTCAATAACTCATATATTATGGGAAGAAAATTTTTTTGTTTGTCCCACTAAAGTAAGAATTCTTTTTTTTTTTTTTTTTTTTTTTTAATTTATTTATTTTTATCTCACTCACA
>CM053766.1:6405504-6425282 GCA_028658305.1 Pachyuromys duprasi | reverse complement strand
TCTAGGGTCTTTCCCACTTTTTCTTCTAGACGGTTTAGTGTGTCTGGTTTTATGTTGAGGTCTTTGATCCACTTGGACTTTAGCTTTGTGCAAGGTGATAAATATGGATCTATTTTCATTTTTCTGCATACAGATATCCAGTTGGACATGTTTATTCTTGTTGGATGTCAGATCATCACTATAGAACCCAATCCGGTCCTTGTACCCTGAATCTAGATATGGTTTTCTGGTTTGCTCTTGTGGCTTTCCGGATATCTAGAGTATGTGCCAGTTACTGTGTTTGAATTTTTTCTGTCCTGAGAAAGTTCTAGGAAATGGCTGCTCTGTTAATATTTAGTATGTGCTTACCGGCATTTATTTGCTTGGTTTGTTTTGACCATGTTTTTCTGAACTCAACTTTTCTTGGATCATTGCTTTCTTTGCTCTGTTCATGCAGCACTGAAACTGACTTGAGATTGTACACAGCCATAGACTGTGGCCTGCCCCCTTCTTCAGGCCATCAGAAGCCAGGTCCAGAAGAGGAGGTCTGCACAGTCGACAAAAGTCAACAACACCCCCTTTCGGTTCTTCTCATCCTTGACTGTGTATAGCATAGTATAAGAATATCAACTACTACCCATTTTCTCACCTATCAATATTTCAGTGGCAAACATGAAATGCAAGACAGTGAAAAGAAAGAGTCAGTGTGGGAGGTCTGTGCTGTGGAAGGTGAGTTCTCTCTTCTAAAGTTAAGATGGTTTCATTTTTAATCTTTCAGTTCTGGAATTATAATGCTTTCATATATAATAAAACACACATAATATTGATTAATATTGATAATAAAAGTTCTAGTTTAGAGGAAGATAGAAGCTTTTAAAGATATTCAGATGTAACCTACCATTTATGGAGGTGCTCATTCTGCTGCTTATATAAATTTTTCAAACATAAATGCACATTAAATATATGTTGGATGATATAACAAAACTAGCATGCATTTGTCCTCCTTTCATTTCTTAACTCCATAAAGTCAAACTTTAGAGGCCAACATACAAATTATTTGCAAGACAGGGGAATAGTGATGCATTCTCTATCTTTATTGGGCCATTGTCACATAATCTAAATCTAAAGTCCAAAATGGATTTTGCTCCTTTTTTGGATTGAGATGCAAGTATTTATAGTCCACAGAGCTAATAAAATCTTTAATTGTGTGGGTGGCTTTGTGATTTGGTTTTTAATCATAATGTAACATACAAGTAATAAAGTTGCAAAAGAAATAATTTGTGTTCTATGCTAATTTATGGTGTTTATTTTCTTCAAAATGTTCCCTATAGTGATGCTTTATTGAAAAACAAAGAAAGCTAGAGAAGAATCTACCAAAAGCAGCAGAGTTATAGATGCAATGGGATCATAATATAAAGAGCAATTAATCTTTGAGCTAGCCTGTTTTATATATTAAATATCCAAGTCTTCAATTTAAAAACACATCTCCAACCCTGGCACTTGGTTCAATGATTTTCCTATGCATGGTACCTTATGTGTCTCTCAAACATGCTCAATATTTACTTATCTTTTTACTGCCTTGAATTAATTGGAATAAACCTCAAAAATATAAATCAGATTCTGCCATGTTTTTCTTACCCTCTACATTGCTGTTCTATTTTCATGTACCCAGTGCTTGGAAACTGAAGCAGTATTTCCTGGATGACTTTGCTAATGGGTTCCTTGAACCATTAGGTTCTACAAGAGACATGACTTTATAAGTAAGGAACATAGCATATTGGTCCTGGGCATGCAAGAGCACTTTCAGTCATAAGGCAGACATTGCTTACCTGCCCAGGGTCCATGCGGCAGATTGCTCGGCTTTATCACCATCAGCTTTGTATAGAAACATTTTGAACTGTGAAGCTTAACCTAGCCAGGAGCCTAGCCTTGACCTTCTGTAGCTGTAATAAACCAGTGTTGTCCAAAATCTTTTTGTACACCTTTACTAAATTTTTTAAATAATTTCAGAGCTTATTTTTAAAGATGAATTTAATGTAACATTATTAATTCTTTGAAAGTGTCCGGGCCACATATTTTGATTATCTTCACTACCTATTTCTTCCCCTAACTCTTTCCAGTCCAGACCCTCCACCACCTTACCCACTCCTGACTTAGCGTTCACTTGATTTTTTTAAATTACCTTCAGAGTCTAGTTTGTGCTCTCACGGGTGTGGAACCACCAACGGCTATCTATTCCTTTGAAGAAAACTGGCTTTCTCTTCCCAAGAAGCTATCAACAGTCAGTAATTCATCAGTTGTTGGCTGGGGCACATGAGGCCCTTCATGCTGGAGTGTCCACGGGTTTGAACTTGTGCGGGGTTTCTGAAGGTAAGCACGGTTGCTCTGACTTCACGAGCACAGTTACTCTATCACGTCCAAAAGAAGCAGTTTTCCCAGTCCTCCTACATTCCTGCCTGTTTTTTTTTTTTACAATCTTTTCATATCTTTTTTCATGATAGTCCTTGAACTCTGTCTTTGCCTCTGTGCGTGTGTGTGGTGTCTGTGTGTGTGTATTTGTGTGTTTGTGTGAGTCTGTATATGATACAGATATTCCATTTATGGCTTAACACTACTACAGAAATACATGCTTATCCATGTTCATAGCTATTCTATTTACAATAGCTTTGATATGGAAAGGCATAGATGTTCATCAATTAATAAATGGATAATGAGAATGTAGTACTTATACACAATGGCATTTTATTAGGCTATAAAGAAAAATGAAATTATGATATTTGTATTTAATATTCAGAATTGCTTGTTTAATTCAGAATTTTCTTCTTTTTAAAATATTGTATGTGTACAGGTTTTTACCCTCATGCAAGTCTGCATACAACCTGCTTGCCTTGTGCCCCTGCATTTCTAGATGAGGGCATAGGGATCTCCTAAAAACAAAGTTAAAGAAAGTTTTGAACCACAACATGAGCTGCATGAATCTTGGGTCTTCTGGGAAAACAGCCAATGAATATTCTTAATCACTGAGCCATTGCTCTAGCCCACCCCCCAATTTTCTTCTTAAAAATATCTCTTTAAAAACATTTTGATGCTTTCCTACCATCTACCAAAAAAAAAAAAAAAAAAAAAAGAACCAACTCAGTCATCAGTAAAATTTTCGCTTTAAACTTTCTTCACAAATTTTGTGTGCATGTAAAAATAATTAGGCTGGATGTGGCTTGCATACATCACTACTCCATTACAGACTGCTGTGTGTGTGACGAACCTTCTACTCAGTTCAGCAGAGGTCCCAGGGGAGGTGATGCTCTGCTTCTGGCTGCATGTGAAAAAAACAGGCTTATGGGGGAGAGATCGTTCATTCTACATAGACGGCAAAAATAGAAAGCGGGGGATAGAAAATTACTAGTTAGGTACTGTACATTCTGTTTGTGAAAAAGGCCTCCTTCACATGAATGCCAGCAGGAATTTTTTCTTTCCCTAGATATTCTACCACACAGTCTTTGTCTGTTTTAGCATGCACTTTAGGAAAGTTATGGCAAAGAATAATAAATTTTGTATAAAATCTAGATATGGACCAGTCTCTCTAAGTTTTTTCTCAGATTACCGGAACTTAAATTATATTTACAAAAATGGGCCTATGAAGACTCCAGCATTGTCTAACATGCATTGTTTTTCTTGTGTCATTTAACAATGCCAGTGTTTGTTCTTTCTTTTGTTTGCTATCAATCATTTCTTTTGTTGACTGGTCACATTTTTAAGTGCAAATTTCTTCATAAGTTCTTCCTTTGTTTTTTATTTACTCTGATATTTAGTAACATTGAAAAAGATAGACACATATGTTGCATAAGTATATAAGCGATATCTACTATAATAGCAAAATATTTGTATAGTATGACCTATCAAGTAGACATCTAGTAAATAATTAGTCTTACTGATCTTGGGACATTAATAATGTGATATCTGTACTCTGCTAATTAAGCAAGTGGGTTAAAAGAGAAGAAACATAGGCATACAAACTCAGGATGGAAGTTCTATATGTGCTTCATGAGGTGTACATGAAGGCACATGCATTTAATTAAAGGATAAAATGCGTGCCTGTGGCTGTATGGAAAGAATATGTGCCACCATAATACAGGAGCAAAAACAGGCTTTTAAAATATTGTTCCATTCCAGACCGCTCCCCCACTGTGGACCCTTAGCCTGTTCAAAGATGATACTCACGGAGACTCACAGTTGCTTGGGGTGTGGAGAATTGTGGGCATCCCCAGAGGACTGCCATTGGGTTCATGGCCTGGGTCAGCTTAACTACTGAAGTAGTCAGACGGAGGGTATGGGACCTGTCGTTGGAAAGTCTGCCCAGAGATGAACAACCAATGGCAGGCTCTTGAGATGATGTGCAGGAGCCTGATTGGTTGCCTCAAGATTATATGCTGTGCTCTCTCTTCTGGGAGTAAACGAGTCTGTGTCTGCTTGCCCTCCGAATGCATTCACCAATGTCTGTGTGGTGACTCCACTCCTCTCCCCGCTTCAGCCTGAACCCCCGTCCTCACCATGGGCCCTTGAGAGGAGGACCAGCAGAGAGGAGACTGCAGGATGCTCAACCCTAAACTGGACGGCTATGCCACACCTCCTCCTCTCTGCTCAGTGATCACTGAGGAAGAGGAAGCAGAAAAAGTGCAAGAGACAGAGGTGATGGATGGCTACTAGGAAAAGAATCTTCAATACACAGCAAGGCAGCTGTGTGTGTGAACTCATCGTGGTGGTGACTGGGTACACAGGATCGATGGAAGCTCAGCACAGACCAAATACCAGTATGGAAGAAGAAAAAAATGCGTGCACAGACCTGGCCCTAGCCAAGCAACTATTGACAATGAATAGTTGCTGAGAGAGACCAGGTCAATTTTCTTTAAGAATGTAGCCCCTGGTAAATTGAACATAATCCATTGTCCAGGGAACATGTGCGCATCACAAATTAGATCTGTGTGGTTTTTAAGAAGATGATGCATAGTCAGGTGAGTAGGTAAGGGGATGCATCTGAATGAACTTGGGAGGTGTGAATATGAACAAAACACATTGCAGAGAATTCTCAAAGAACTAAATCAAGATAAAAACAGAAATAGTATCAAGGATTCTGCTTTGCCATATTCTGTTTATGTAAAGACTCACAAATGGATGTTGATTCCAGATTTATCTTCAAATCAAGAATTAGTCTCATAATAAAAATAAACAATTTTAAAAATAAACACACACACACACACACACACAGAGGACTTCTTCCTTGGAAAAAAATGCTGCCTATCTTTGTAAGCACTCAAATGGCTCAACAAAAAGACAATAAACATATGGACTTCCCTGCACATTGGCTGTTAGGGGAACTGTTTTATTTTAAGATTTGAAAGCATGCTTTCCTCATAAGTGCCTTGCCTTAGCACATTGAAGTAAAGCTTTAAGTACCTAACTCAGAGTACAAAAGCTGTCACAGTTATTGGGAAGGAACCACAGGAAGCTCAAGGAACTGCCTGGAAACAGCTGAATCCTTTAAAAACACCTAGACAAGGTCTCAGAGCCCCACCCTCAGATGAGTAGATGAGTAGAGGATGGTCCCAAGATTCATGAAGGCAGCAGGGGGCATTTTCCCTCTCACATTAGAAGAGGGGTATTTAATCTTCCCTGAGAATATAAGCCAGGGCACTTCAAAATAAATGTCATGCAGTGAAATTGGGGTCTCTAAAACCAAGAAGCACAGATATTCAATTACTCTTTGGCCATAAGCTTATAGTGCACACTACCTTATATTATTTTGACTAAAAGCTAAAAAGAGCGGGGGGGAAAGCCCTGCGGTGAAAAGCAGCGTGACGCTGTCCATATGCTTGCCTTTGGCCCAGAAAGGTTGCTAATTCCCTCAGGGTTAAGTGTAGTGAAAACTAGCAGGGCATGAGCTGTCTCGCTGGTACCCTGCCCAGGAGCAGCACCCAGCGAGAGATGCTGTGGTAGGCTGCCAAGTGCACAATCTGCGAAAATGGGGAGAGCTCAAGCGATCGTGAATTTCTCACATTAAAGAGCCAAGCTATGAATTCCTTGCAGCTTGCTCTGAAAGAAGCCTTTGGGATCCTACCAGGGAGCTGACATCTGATACCCGCCATACACAGGGCACTGAGAGCCATGCAGCCATGCAGCCATGCAGGGGCACAGTGAACATGCTGCAGCTCCTGACCCCCCACTTGTCTTCTTAGATGGGCCTTGTCCTCCTGCTCTGTCTCAACAATGGCATGAAACAATTATTTTTTATGTTTCAATGTAAACTTTGGTTTTGAGGGCACCAGATGTACATGCTTTTGAAATATACTTTTAAATTGAAGAATTTGTTTTTCTAGGTTATAAGTTTCAAAACTCTGGAATTATGTACAGAAGTCACATGGAGCATTAAGACCTGAATAAAAATTCAACAGTTGTTTTTCTAACCATTGTTACCTTGCAGTTGTGGCTGGCTGCCTTTTGTTCCTGTTATATATCATGTGTGCCTACCATTCATTAAGTGTTTTATTTATATTTATGAATAAACACATAAATATGTATATACACCATCTATTCATACAGATAAACATATATTGTATTTTCAGTTATTATTCAGAGATGAAAAATAAAAGTCAATGCTTTGATGATATTAGCTGGAAAAGTACATCTTCATGTATTGTGGGAAATTTTAATGGCTTAGAAAAATGAAAGAGTTTTATGCTGATGAATATACATTGACCATCTAACTGAACCACAGCTCATTCTGTTTATATTTGTATATTATTTCCATCTCTCAGGTACCAGTTAGTTTGTGCCTAGCCACCTGTCTCAAATTCAGTGGTAGCTATCAAAAATATGCATATGTAAATAAAGCAAGATCTGACACAAGATAGACATTATAACAGTGACAGATAATTTGAAAAGAGTAACTAGGTTAGTTATATAGTTATACTAGCATAAAATTGTGTTTATTTTAAGCTATATTTTCATTTTTATTTCTGTGTTTGTGTGTATATGTCATGCGTGTATATGTCCATGAGGCCAGAAGCACTGAATCCTGTGGAGTTAGAGACACCAGCAATTGTGAGACACCTGACGAGTTCTCTGAATTACAGCAAGGGCTATTGAGTATTGTGCCATCTTTCCAGTCCCATGCATATCTTATGAATACATTTTGATGGTCATATTTAATCATAGACAATGTATATATGATGATATTTCAACAGTTTTGAAAATTAAAATCTCCCATCTGCATTTTTAATGTGTGTCTAAAAGAAAGAAACTACAATTTAACTGTTCTATTTATTGTCCTAAAAGATCTGGAGTAATTGAGTCCCATTTGGAGGTCTCAGTACTGCATTGTTAGTTCTCTATTAGTGGTTTTACCTCTAATATCACATTAACCTATACTTTCTTTTATATAACAGGTTACTGGAAATTTTTGTAGATGATCACAAATTGAAGTAAATAATATTACATTTTCTTTATAGTAAAATATATTATTGAACATTGAAGCTAAATAAATTCCAGCTGTTTATATAATTATACTTTATAATCTTCAAGTAAGTATATTTTCATAAATATGCTGTTATGTTCTAAATTTTTGGATCTGAAAATAACAATACAGGCCAGCGCCACTGGCTCTGAGGCCTTCAGATCTGGAGCACGTCTGATGCTGTTGGCTCTTAAGCCTCCATGCATGGGCTGGATATGAACTGCAACCATGAGCAACCAGATTTCTGATTGTAGGGACTCACAGCCTTCTGAAGAGTGTTGAGACAAGAGGCAGCACCATCCCCTGACAATGCTCACATTATCAGGATGTTCAGAATCTGCTTTTGATACAGGGACCCATGATGGATCATGAGCTAGTTACATAGTACATGGGGACCTTCCCCTAAATGGACTAATTATTCTCTAATTGTCCACAAGAAGTTTCAGTAAGTCAAATGGATTCCTTATTGGCTTAGCTTACAGTGTGTTATCCCAATAAAAATACTTTGGCCTCCATCCATTCCTAGTCATTAGACTGGTAAAGGGTCACTATACATAGCATAGCTCTGTATTTCTCCTCTGGAGTCCCACTTTGGGATGCTATCTCTCACTTCTCCTTAGTAAATTCATTTTGCTCTGCTCAAAAAAAAACCACAGAAAATGTCATCTTTTGCTTCAATTTTACATATTTTGATTGCAAAAAATTATATATAAATACCTTATATATGATAGAGTATATAAATATATGATTACAAATATATTACAAATGTATTAGTTGATACAATATAAATAAATTTGCACATATTTATAGCAATAAGAGGGAAAGAGTTGAAGATATACTTATTTATGTATACTTGTCAAATTTCAGAATGTCCACATGTAAATATATTCACCATTCATTTATTTCATTTATTCCCTAAAAACATTTGCTAGAAACTGAAAATACAGAAATGGCAACATAGTTCTTGCCCTGAAAGTAATTTTAACATTTATTACAACAAAACCCAAAGATGATTCTGCTCCTGGGGCCCGCAAATCCTAATTTTTTTCCATAATACATTTTATGCATGGTGGGCACTCGAAAACAGTTCTTCTCTACAGAAACTACTCCTGTAAAAAGCCACATTATACAAGAAAATAATGAAAGAGGTTAATTTTAACATTTTATTTAACAGATAGATTATCACTTCCATAAAAATTATTTGTGAGGCATTTTCCACCTTCTAGTTCATCAAAATATTCAAAATGTATGATATTCATTTCACAGTTATAACACCTCTCAATTTGGGTGCTAAATTTTGACTGAAACCCCATTCTCTGTTTTTTTTTAATTAATTTTAATTTTATCTATTTTTTCACAATTTAATCATTACATATTCCTATTGAAGCACCCCCTCAACCCCCCCAGTCCCACCCTCCCTTTCTCTCCCCCCATCCCCTTTCCATATTCCACTGAAAGGGAATATGGAACATTGCCATCTGCCCATAGCTTGTTAAGTCTCATCAGGATTGCCTGTATCTCTTCCTACTTGGCCTGACAAGGCTTCATCACCAGGGAGTGATCAAAGAGTAGGCAAATGAGTTCATGACAGAGGCAGCCCCTTCTTCCCTCATTCATAGATCCACATGGAGACGGAGCTGTCAATCAGCCACATCTGAGCAGGGGTCTAGGTCCTTTCCTTGCATCATCATCTGCTGGTGCACCAGTCTCTGCAGGACCCCTTGGACTCAGATTTTTAGCTTTGTTGGTCTCCTTGTGGAGCTCCTGTCCCCTCCATGACATTTCTTAAGTTTCGTAGTTAAAACTTGACTCACATTGCCAACACATTCCAATTGTAAAAGTAACAATTGTTTTATATTTTCCTATACTTCTGATTGCTCTAATAGTTTTGACTTCTCCAAATAGCTAAATTGAGTACAAAGCAGTAATATCCCTTAGTATTAGCCTCTGAATCAACAAAATTGGGTTATCTCATTTAGAATAATTTGTTTTCCAAAAGTTAAAGCACATAACCTTCAAAAAATGTTTCCAAGTGATTTAAACAATCAGTGTCAACCCAGTATTATTAACATAGAATTCAAAGGAGAATTGCATAAATTGAAAAGCAATACCTAAAGTTTTAATAGGAAAACATTGTCTTCAATGGTTTCTTGTAGTACTTGTAAAATTCCACAACACTATCCTTTCCAATGAAACAACTCGGCATGTTGATTCATGCTTAGAATGTATGTAGCATGGTTATTATCAAGTTATGCTGCAGAAAGTTTCTATCTCATCTAGAATTTCATACTTGCTAAGCAAAAGTCTAAAAATCATTTTTATTCTTTTGAGTTTCAATCATTTATATGTATGCAGTGTATGTTGGTAAAATTAATCAATTAATTAAACTCATGCTCATTTTGCCTTTGACTATTAGTCA
This sequence comes from Pachyuromys duprasi, assembly GCA_028658305.1. Taxonomy (NCBI): domain Eukaryota; kingdom Metazoa; phylum Chordata; class Mammalia; order Rodentia; family Muridae; genus Pachyuromys; species Pachyuromys duprasi. The sequence goes on along the minus strand of CM053766.1, from coordinate 6,415,377 downwards.
AAAAAACACATTAATCAACAGGCAGGAGAGACTCCAAGATTATTGCACACAGTGTTCATGGTATCTGAGAAGCAGGAGACCAGAGGTTGAGACTGAGACCAAGTGTGTATCCCTTCTGTGTTTCCCTGATGAAGTGGCATCCCAGGAGCTAGGGACACACAATCCCAGACCCAGACCTCAGTGGACAACTCCCAGACACAAGAGACACACTGTATCTTCTGCCTATGCAAACTCATGTCCTGAATACCAGGGACACTTGACTGCAGCCTCTGGACACCAGACTCTTCTCTCTTCTTGGAGAACAGCCCAGTCTCCAGACACCAGGAGACAAGATCCCCTCAGGCCTGTTACCCATCTCTCTGTGGGAACCAGTCAGAGCATAGTACTATATGATATTTGATTCCAAGATGATGGAGCCCAAGGACCAGAATCTGAGTTTTTACCCAGGGCACAGGAACTTAGAGCAAGCAACTGCCTGTGCTGCTTAGTCCAAAATACCACATCCATTTTTCCCAGAGAGAGGAAGAGATCCACGTAGCCTGACATGCACCACGGATCCATCCTCAGACCTTCCAACTAATCCTATCACCTGAAGATGACTCTGGACTCCAGAGACACATAGATCCAGCCTATGGGTCCACAGCCTTACCATCTGCCTTGAAGTAGACCCTCCAGATCTCAGGTTCATACAAGGTAAACACCCAAACCCTAATCCCCTGGCCTATATGTCCAACTGGGACAAAAGCAGAAAAGAAACACTGCAGCTATATCACAGAGATCCAGCCCCCAGCATACAACTCAGGCAGGGTTTCTCCTCCATGTCTGAAAATCCCAGTAGGCTCCAGGTATAACCAGCCAATGCCAGGGACAAACAGATGGCTAAAGGCCAGCTTTAGAACACAATCAACAAAGACCAGGGCAATATGGTTTCACAAGAACCCACAACAAACACTGTATATCTCAATGCAGCTGAAACACAGGAAAATGACTGTAAATCTATGCTTATAGATATATTAGAGGACTTTAAAGAAGAAATTAATAAACCTCTCAAAGACATACAGGAAAATATAATCAAACAGGTGAAGGAAATGAATAAAATGATCCAAGACCTGAAAATGGAAACAGTTTCAATAAAGAAAACACAAACCAAGAAAATCCTGGAGAGAAAAAACTTAAGGAACAGTAGCCTCAAAGGAAAGCTTCACCGACAGAATAAAAGAGATGGAGGAGAGGATCTCAGGCATAAAAGACACAACTGAAGAAATAAATACATCTGTCAAAGAAAATATTAAATGGAAAAAAATTTCCTGACACTGAACAGCCAAGAAATCAGGAACATGATGTAAAGATGAAACTTCCAAATGATAGGAATAGAAGAAAAAGAAGACTCCCAGCCCCAAGGACCTGAAAACATTTTCAACAGAATCATATAAGAAAATTTCCCCAACTTAAAGAAATAAATGTCTTTAAACATACAAGAGGCTTACAAAACACCAAATAGATTAGACTAAAAAGAAATTCCTCTCAACACATAATACTCACAACACTAAATGCACAGCGTAACAAAAAATATTAAAAGCTGCAAGGGAAAAAAATCAAGTAACATATAAAGGCAGACTAATCAGAGTCATAACCGACTTCTCAACAGAAACTACAAAACCCAGAAGGGCCTGGACAGATGTCATATAGACCATAAGAGAACACAGATTTCATCCTAGACTACTATATCCAGCAAAGCATTCAATTACCACAGATGGAGATAACAGGATATTACAAATTTAAAAAATATCTATGCACAAACCCAGCCCTTCATAATATACAAAAGAAGGAAAACCCCAACCCGTGGAAGGTAACTACATCCAAGAAAACACAGGATATAAATAACTTCAGTGTTACAAAATCAAAAGAAGACAAGCACACAAACACTACCATCACCAACATTAAAATAAACAGAACTAACAATCATTGGTCATTAATATCTCTCAACATTAATGGACTCAATTCTCCAATAAAAAGACACAGTCTAACAGAATTATCCATTATCCATAGGGAAATTATCCATAGGTAAACAGGACTCAACATTCTGCTGCATACAAGAAACACACCTCAGCAACAAAAATGTACTTTACCTCAGAGTAAAGGGTAGGAAAAAAATTTCCAAGCAAACAGATCCAAGAAACAATCCAGAATAGCCATCCTAATACCTAATAAAATAGGCTTTCAACCAAAAATAGATGAGGAAGGACACATCATTCTCATTAAAGGAAAAATACACCAATAGGTTATCTCAATTCTGAACATCTATGCCCCAAATTCAATGGCAACCATATTTGTAAAAGAAATGTTATTAAAACTTAAAAACACATCAGTTCCACACATTAGTAGTGGGAGAGTTCAAAACCCTTCTCTCACCAATGGATAGATCATCGAGACAGAAACTAAATAGCTAAATAATAAAACTAACAGAAGTTATGAACCAAATAGACCTAATAGATATCTACAGAATTTTTCACCCAAACACAAAAAGATATACCTTCTTCTCAGAACCTTCTCCAATATCAACCATATAGTTGATCAGAAAGCAAGCCTCAACTGAACAATTCAACAAGAAAATTGAATTAACACATTGTATTTTGCCAGATTATCATAAATTAAAGTTGGATTTCAACAACAATAAAAAAAACAAAGAAAAATTCTGCATATTCATGAAAAGTGCACAACTCTCTACTCAATGACCACTGGGTCAGGGAAAAAATAGAAATTAAAGAGTTCCTAAAATTCAATGAAAATCAAAACACAACATACCAAAACTTATAGGACACAATGAAAGCAGCAATAAGAGGAAAGTCCATAGCATTAAGTGCTTCATACTAGCAACTTAAGCTCAGATGAAACTCTAGTAAAAAAAGGAAGCAAATAAATCTAAAAGGAGTAGATGGCAGGAAATAAACTCAGGGCTGAAATCAATAAATTAGAAACAAAGACAACAATACAAAGAATCAACAAAACCAAGAGCTGTTTTTTTTGAGAAAATCAACAAGATGGACAAAAACTTAGACTAACTATTAGGCAGAGAGTCAGTATCCAAATCAAGAAAATCAGAAATAAAAAGGAGGACATAACAACAGGCACTGATAAAATAAAAAATCCATTAGTTCTTACTTCAAAAGCTTGTACTCCACAAAATTGGATAATTGAAATAAAATGGACAATTAGCTTGATCAATTCCACTTAGCAAAGTTAAATCAAGATCAGATACACAGGTTAAATAGTCCTATAACCCCCAAGGAAATAGAAACAGTCATTGAAAGAAAGCCCAGCATTCAAAGAAGAGCTAATACCAATGTTCCTCAAACAATTCCAAAATATAGAAACAGAAGGAGCATTGCTAAACTCATTCTATAAGGCCCCCCTGATACCTAAACCACACAAAGACACAACAAAGAATGAGAATTTCAGACCAATTTCCCTTAAAAATATCAATGAAAAAATACTCAATAAAATACTCACAAACTGAAGCCAAGAACACATCAAATACATCATCCACCATGATCAAGTAGGTATCCCAGACATTTACGGGTGGTTCAATATATGAAAATCCATCAATATAATCCACCATATAAACAAACTGAAAGAAAAAAACCCACATGATCATATAATTAGATGCCACAAAAAGCTTTCAACACTATCCAACACCCCTTTACAATAAATGTCTTAGAAAGATCAGGGATACAAGTCACATACCTAAACACAATAAAGGCTATATACAGCAAGCATATTTCCAGCATCAAAATAAATGGAGAGAAACCTAAATTAATTGCACTGAAACCATAGATAAGACAATGCTGCCTACTCTCCCCGTATCTCTAAATATAGTATTTGAAATTCTAGCCAGAGAAGTAAGATAACTAAAGGAGATTAAGGGTATAGAAACTTGAAAGAAAGAAGTCAAAGTATCTCTATTTGCAGATAATACAGAAGTATACATAAGCAAATCCCAAAACTCTACCAGAGAATTCCTACAGCTGATAAACAATTTCAGCAGTGACTGGATACAAAGTTAACTCAAAAAAGTCAGTAACCTTCCTAAATATAAAGGACAAATGGGCTTAGAAAATTAGGGAGAAATACCTTTCACAATAACCACAATTAAATTAAAGTATCTTGATGTAATTCTTACCAAGCAAGTCAAAGACATTTGACAAGAGCTTCAAGTCTCTGAAGAAAGAAATTGAAGAAGATGTCAGAAGATGGAAAGATCTTACATGCTCGTGGATTGGTAGGATTAACATAGTAAAACTGACCATCTTACCAAAAGTAATCTACAAATTCAATGAAATTCCCATTAAAATACCAACACAATTCTTTATAGACCTTAAAAGAACTGTTCAACTGTCTCTTTTTTAAAATTAATTTTATAATATATTTATTTATTACAATTTATTCACTTTGTGCCCCCACTGTAGCTCCCTCCCTCATCTCCTCCCAGTCTCATTCACCTTCTCTCTTCTTCCCCTATGCCCTTTCCCTAGTTCCCTGATAACAGAGGACCTCCTCCCTTTCTATCTGACCCTAGCGTATCAGGTCTCTTCAAGGCTGCCTGCATCATCTTCCTCTGTGGCCTAGCAAGGCTACAACCCCCAGAAGGAGGATATTAAAATAAGTGTTCTCAAAATCATATGGAAATGACAAAAAAACTCACACCAAAATAAAATATAACAGTAGCTAAAACAATCCTATATAATAAAATATTTTCTGTGGGTATCTCCATCTCTGATTTCAAACTGTACTACAGAGCAATAGTGATAAAATCTACATGGCACTGGCATAGAAACAGATTAATTGATCAATGATTCAAATTGAAGACTCAGAAATAAATCCACATACCTACAGATATCTGATTTTAAAAGTAAGCCAAAACCAGACAACGGACAAACATAGCATCTTCAGCAAACGATGCTGGTCAAACTGGATGTCTACAGGGAAAAAAATCAAATAGATATATATCTACCACCTTGCACAAAATTCAAATCCAAGTGGGTAAAAGACCTCAACATAAAACCAGGAACACTAAATCTATTAGAAAAGAAATTGGGGAAGAGCCTTGAAGCACTTAAAGAAATGCTCAGTGTCCTTAGTCATGAGGGAAATGCAAATCAAATATTTGCAAATCAAAATGCATCTAATATTCCATCTTACAGCAGTCATAATGGCTAAGATCAAAAACTCAAGTGACAGCACATGCTGTGAGGATGTGGAGAAAGGGGAACCCTCCTCCATGGAAGAGGAGAATGCAAACTAGTACAACCACTTTGGAAAACAATCTGACGCCATCTCAGAAAATTGGGAATAGCTGTACCTCAAGACCCAGCTATATCACTTCTACATATATACCCAAAAGATGCTTTACCATACAACAAGGACACTTGCTCAACTATGTTCATAGTTATTCTTACTAGCCAGAATCTGGAAACAACCTGATGTCCCTCAACCAAAAAACGGCTACAGAAATTGTGGTACTTTTATACAATGAAATGCTATTCAGCTATTAAAAACAAGGAAATCATGAAAATTTCAGGTAAATGCATGAACTTGGAGAAAATCATCCTGAGTGAGATAACACAGACCCAGAAATACACACATGCTATGTACTCACTTATAAGTGGATTTTAGCAATATTGTACAGGATAAAAATACTACAACTCCTAGAGCCAAAGAAGGTAAGTAACAAGGAGGACAGAGGGGGAGATGCTCAATTCCCATTCAGAAGTTGAAATGGAATATACAGTGAAAACGGTTGAAGAGAGGGAACAGGGGAAGAGGAGAGGGAGCACTGTAAGAAATGAGGGTTGATATCAGACGTGGGCAAGCGGGGCCAGGAAGACAGAGGACTTGTAGAGAGAAGAGTAACCTTGGGTGAAGACTTCTCTGTGACAAGCCAGAGTCCTACTATAGGACAGGGTATACTTCTAGGAGGACATGAAGGTGATTCTAGCTGAGACTCCTAGAAGCAGGGGTCATGGAGACTGACTTCTAACTAGACACGACTCCTAGTGGAGGGAAGGAAAATCATTATCCACCCACAATTTTGACCCACAATTTATACTGCCTACAAGATGCAGGGGTAAAGACAGAATAGAGAGTGAGGGCATTTCCAACCAATGACTGGCCCAACCTGAGATTTACCCCATGGGAGACAGCCAATCTCTGACATGATTAAGAATACTATGGTATGCTTGTAGACAGGAGCCAAGCACAGCTGTTCCCTGAGTGGCTCCACACAGCACCTGATGAAAACACATGCATTGACCCACAACCAAACATTGGGTGGAGCACAAGGAGCCTTGTGAAAGATGTTAAAAAGTGGGGGAAGGATAGAAGGACCCAGCGGGGACAGGAGCTCAACAAGAAGACTAACAGAGCCAACTAACGAGGGTTCATTGGGGTCTGTGGAAACTAACACACCAACCAAGGACCATGCATAGACTGGACCTAGTGCCCATACACAGATGTAACCAATGGGAAGCTCAGTCCTCAAATGGGTGCCTTAGTAAGGGGAACAAGGCTAACTCTGACATGGACTCTGTTGCTTGCTTTTCGATCACTTTCCCCTGGCGGAGCTACCTTGCCAGGCCACAGGGGAAGAGGATGCACTAAGTCCTGATATGACTTGATATGCTGGCATAGGGGTGTAGATGGGGACTCTCCTTCTCTGAGGAGTAGTGGAAGGAGTATAGGGACAACAGGGAGAGAGCATGGGACAAGGAGGAAAGGAGACAGGGAGGGGGTTATTACCAGGATATGAAATGAATTTTTTTAAAAAGAAAAAACACAGAAAATGTCATCTTTTGCTTTAATTTCACATGTTTCAATTGCAAAAATTATATATAAATACTTTATATATTGTATAATACATAAATACATGATATATAGTCTATACATTCAATATATAGATATGTATTAGTTGATATTGTATAAATAAATGTGTACAACAATAATGTATTAACTAAAGAATCACATATATCTATCTGAACATATATATATGCATGATATAGTCTGGAAAGATTAACATGACTCTTTGTATTCCTATTATTTAAATTTTTATAAAGACTATACTGACAAACCTGAATTCAATGAAATATGAAATAAACTGAATGAAAATATATCTCTCATTATTTCCTTACACTGTTTGTCATTATCTATAATAAATTATCACCTCAAAGATATATTGGCTCTCCATGCATCTGTGATTATACTCTGACTGGCAAGGTAAAGCTCCTCATTTGGTTAATGTTGCAAAGAAGGTTAGAAGATCATGAAGGACTTGGTAAAACTCAAACAGAAAATTTGAGAGATGAGTTTATAGTGAAATCTGTTGGCCAAAACACATTAGAATGTGAGCTTCATATTAATGGGAAAATAATATATTTTGTTATTTTTTTACCCATTCTGAGACAGGTTATTTTTTTTTTCATGAAGAAGCTTCTTTGGAGTCACTCATACTACTGGAAGAAACTTCAGTAAACTTATATCTGCAAGCTAGACATGGGTGGAATTATTTCATTGCTCTTCCATCAGACCAATATCTGGGGTGATTAGCATTTTTAAAATATTTTCTTTGGAGAAGTCACATAACAGTTTTATAGATTAAATTACATAAAGATTTATTAAAGTTTAGCTGTGAGATAAGTATCCTTGATTAGGTTTTTTTATTTATTATATTTTTGTTTTGTTTTAGTACTCCACCTTTCACTGTACCTGGGAAGAACTAAGTTTATGTTAACTTGGATTACTGAGGGAATGTCTGCAATATCAGCAATCAGAGGCAGAAGGATGTCTACCTGAGACCGTTCTTTGCAAGAAAATGACAATTGCTCTTGCAGTTCAGCAGCTTCAGGAACTTCTCAGACTTACAAAGAAAAGGCCAATGATAGAAATGAGTTACCTTTTCTGAAGCTGTTGTCCAGTGAGGTCATACAGATCTCAAAATATTACTGCCTGTTGTGAATGCCCTCCATTAACCTCCAGAACTTGACAGTAAGTCCCTATTGCAGAGAACATCAAATGCTTCAGCCACAGACTATGAAGGAAATCCAGGTGGCACTCACCCAGTAGCTTCATCCTTACTCTTAGATTTCATAGTGTTGGAAGGTGATATGCACACGACTGAAGAAACAACAACAAAAACCACTAATCTTATTCACCCATGAACACCATGGTGCTACAGTGACTGACCTAGAAAAAAATACTGCCTTGTGGATTAATGACAAAAATATTGTGAGACTTACTTTCTATTTGCTGATTGCATTTAAGATCATTTACAGAAGTTGAAACCCCTACCTGACAGTGTCATCGGGAGTGGTTGCACATGTGAACTCATAGCAGCCATGACAACATGCCATGAAACTTAGACAATGAAAGCATAAGCCCTGGGGGAAAACCTACTGCTATTGCTCGCCTAAGTGGACATGTTATTAAACCAATTCCTATGACTTATCATGCACTTAGTGCATCTCTAAACTCATATCAGAGAAGCTTCTTTTAGCAGCAGATGGTGCTTAACATAGACACCCTGTGTCGAGGTGCAGAGAAGAGATTGGGGAATGCTAAGCCCTAAATGAGACACGTATATCCACCTCCTTCTCCCATGTCTCAGAGATCACTGTGGACAAAGGGGAAGAATGAATAAGAGCTGAGGTGGTGGATGGCTACAATGAATGAGAATTTCCCACACACAACAGAGCAGTTGCACATGAGGACTCACACTAGTTGTGACAGCATGCATGAGAACTAAATATACAAGCTCAAGCGAGACAAACGCCCAACTTGTAGAAGGAAGGAAAGTAGACACGAAATCCCACCACTGCATGAAGATCTATTATCAACTGATAGCTTCCAGGAGAGAAGAGGCATCCTTTGTAAAGGGTGTGGCCACCGGGAGGCCACCAAACTACATTGGATGGCTATATATCCAAGAGTATATAGATAGTGCACATTGATTGGAATGGGTCTTCAAGGGAAGGACACAAAGCTGAATGGTATGGATTTGGTGCGTCATTCTGTATAAGTAACCAAATAAAAATTCTTTCCAAGAAATTGTGCCCAGAAAAATTTGAAATATTTTTCAAAGTGTGTGTGTGTGTGTGTGTGTGTGTGTGTGTGTGTGTAAATAACAAAGTAGAAAGTGTGATTCTACATTGTTATTTTTAAGAAAACTTTTCTGGAGGTATCAACTATACTAAAGATTGAGAAGATGTATTTTCTTTTAATAAAAGTAAAGAAAGAATTGAGCTGTGGCAATGTCTGTGATTGTTGGACTATGGGTGGGGGCATGTGGTTATTTCTTAAAGTAGAGGCATTGCATTTAAGATAAACGTTTTTGAACCATTTATTAAAATAACATTTATTTTACATTTTCTTGGTCACAAATTCTTCTCATTCAAAATTAATAAAATAAACATTATTTTATGATACTTAATTAAAAATTTGTCAATAATATAACGATTTATAGAATGATGGTTAAATGATTTGCAATTTAAAGATACTTATATATGATTATGGATTTATGTAGACTAGAAAAATTTATTTTTTTATAATAAATTTATTTATTTTTATATCAATCACAGGTTAGGTACTTTACATCCCATGTGTAGCCCCCTCCCTCACTCCCTCCCACCCTCCCTCATCTCCTCCCCGCCCCCTCCAAGTCCACCAAAGGGGGAGGATCTCCTCCCCTTCCATCTGACCCCAGATCATCTTGTCTCCTCAGGGCTGGTTGCAATGTCCTCCCCCGGGATCTAGCCAGGCTGTTACTCCCTGGCATGTATGGGGGAGGGTCGAAGAGTCAGCCATCAAGCTCAAGACTGAAAGAGG
>CM053766.1:6390519-6405004 GCA_028658305.1 Pachyuromys duprasi | reverse complement strand
AGAAGCTTCCTCCTACAGCAGATGAGAACAAATACAGAGATCCACAACCAGACATTACACAGGAGAAAGAGAGAGAGCATTGAAACACAGAGCTCTAAATGAGAGGTCTCTATCAAATCCCTCAGAGCCAGGGAAACCTATAGTAGAGGAGGTAGCAAGTGTGTAGGATCCAGAGGGAATGGATGACACCAGGAGGAGAGGGAGTCTCTACAACAACCGAGCAAAGATCATATAAACACAGAGACTGAGCTAGCCACCACAGGGCCACCACAGTCTGCACCGTGTCCTCAACATACATAATACACCTTTCAGTTTTTATTAAAAGGTTTTGTAAGCTGCATTTTATTAAATATTTTCACCCTTTTCTTGGTAGATTTAATGTCAGTTCACCAAGTAAAACTGAATTTTGAATTACAAACATTTATTTGTTTATCTATCTGCATGTATTTTCTCTCTGGAATTCTTTCTTCCTTTCATTTACATTTTATAAACAAAATGTTTCTGTGACAAGAACATCATACCAATGACATTTATTGACTTTCATTTGAGTGTAAATTTTCATCTTCTGGGGAAAGTGCTATGGTGGAGGTTCTGCACTGTGACATTACACTGCATCTTTGCACTTAAAGTACAGTTCTTGGGAATTATCTGAGGCTTTATAAGATCCTCTTTTCTTTCCATTTAACTCACAAAGCTGAATCTCTGATGGTTCTGGCCTGGAGCAAGTATTACTGTGTTAATGTTAAATTGCACTTTTAAAGATAGTTCATTTTTTTATTAATTACAATTTATTCATTCTGTATCCCAGCTGTAGCCTCCTTCCTAGTCCCCTTCCAATCCCACTCTTCCTTCCTCTTCTTTTCCCATGCCCTTCCCCCAGTCCACTGATGGGGGCTGCCCCCCTCTCCTTCCCTCTGACCCCAGCCTATCAGGTCTCATCAGGAACCCCTGCACAGATTTAGTCAATGGCAGCTCAGTCTCCAAGTGGGTATCCTAGTAAGGGGAACAGGGACTGTTGCTGGCTCTTTGACTACCTCCTGCTGAGGGGGGAGCAGCTTTGTCAGGCCACAGAGGAAGATGATACAGCCAGCCCTGAGACCTGATAAGCTAGTGTCAGATAGAAGGGGAGGATGCCCTCCCCCATCAGGGGACTAGGGAAAGGGCATAGAGGGAGAAGAGGGAAGGTGAGTAGGACTGGGAGGAAATGAGCGTGGGTGCTGCAGAGGGCATACAAAGTAAATAAATTGTAATAAATAAATAAATAAATAAATAAATACATTTAAGTTAAAAACAAGGTTAAGCAGTAATTTGACAATACTTGATGACTGCTTAATAACCCCATGTAAGTTTGGCTCTCTAATTTCTAAAAGTTATAAGGTTTTATGTTACTGTGTTGTTTATTTAGATTTGGGGCATGAAAAATTGTATGAGTCTATATTTTCTTTGAGCAGGAAATCTCACAATATTTTGTTAATAAAAGAAAGAGTAAATTAGTATTTTTGGAGGAAATAAAACAGATAAAAGAATTACCACTACTCTTTCAGTGACTACTTTCACTCACAGAGTTCCTGTTATGATGTTTCTTGATAACATGTGGCTTGCAGATTTCTTATTTATGAAATGTTTCTTCTTAACACTCATTATGGTAGGTGGAGGAACATTTGTAAGTAAAATATTATTCTGATAGAAATAGTTCAAGGAAATAAAGATTTGACCTCACAGTTATTTACCAAGCAATTTTTAACCAAAAGTTCTTAGCAGTAAGCACCCAAACTTACTGAATATTAGAGACATATTTGTAAGAAATTTTCATAATTCATCTTTCAAAAAGTGAGTATTATAGATGATAATTAAGAGGGAAACAAATATTTATGGTTGGGAAAGCTTTATTCAATAGTGCTGATATTTAAGTTATGCAAATATTAATACATAATCTTCCTTTGCTACCTCCACACAGCACACCTCAGGATCAATGATCAATTTTGTTATAGGATAAAAGGATACAAAAATGTATTCCAATGAAATATAACTAATAAACAAGCAAGCATAGACATTGTAGTGTCTAACAAAATGTGATTAACTTCAATACCCTATAGACAGGTCATCTAGAAGTAATTAATAAAATAATAATAATTTAAAAAGAGAAGAAAAACAATCAAACAGAAACATTAAGTTAAATTATATCACAAATCAAATGGAACGAATAGACATTTACAATATATATCATTAACTGAAACAACACAAAACATGCATTCTACTCACCAACCCATAGTGAGCATAATACTGACATAAAGACAGCCAAATTGATCAATAGCATAAAATTTATAATCTGTATGAAGCCTAAGATCACTATATTCAGCTGGTTTTTGACAAAGAGGCAACGTACACATTGGAGAAAAGAGAGCATCTTCAAAACATGCTTTTAGATTGCATAGCAGTAAAATTAAACTGCACACAACCCAACCCCAAATGGATCAAGGGCATCAACAGAAGGCCTGCTACCTTTAACCTGACAGAAGGGAAAGTGGGAAACGTACTTCAACTTGTATGAAAGGGATTGTGGTGGAGTACGGAGAAAGAGATATTAAGAATTGCAAATAAAAGAATTTTTAAAAAGTCCTCCAACAAAATGCAGGTTATAACTTTTATAAGATTTCATCTTACCCTGGTATGAGTTGCTAAGATCAAAAATTCAAATGACAACAAATACTGGCAGGGATAAGAAAACATTTATTCACTATTGATGGCAGTGCAAACTGATAAAGTCATAATAAAAGTCAGTGTAGGAGTTCCTCAGAAAACTAGAAATAGATTTACAATATAATCTAGCTTTATCACATTTAGGGATATACCCAAAGAAGTCCACATCCTTGCTCTTCATTTAAAGTAATTAAATGGCACCCTCTTTTTCCAGGATCAGCTTGGAGCTTCTGAGATAGCCAGTCAAATAATCACTGACCCATAGAAAGTATTAAAGTTATAAGATTATACACTCATTTTCTTTCTTTCTTTTTAATTTTTTTACTTAAATTTGTTTGTTTATTGTGTGTATGAGTGTGTTGCAGCACAAACATGCTATGACACAACTGTGGGTATTTGATGACAATCTACAGAAGTCAGTGCTTTGGGTTTTTTTCTTTTACTTATTATTATTGTTATTTATTACAATTTATCAATTTGTATCCCTGATGTGGCCCCCTCCCTCATCCTCTCCTAATCCCATCCTTCCTCCTATGCCCCTCCCCTAGTCTACTGATAGGGGCGGTCCTCCTTCCCATCCATCTGACCCTAGCCTCTCAGGTCTCATCAGGACTGGCTACATCGTCTTCCTCTTTTGACTAGCAAGGCTGCACCCCCCACCCTCCAGGGGTAGGTGATCAGAGAGCCTGCCACTGAGTTGATGTTTTGTTTTGGTTGTTGGCTTGGTTTGGTTTTAACCATTTAGGTTTTGAAAATCAAACTTAGGTTAACAGGCTTGGTACCATGCACCCCTTTACTCAATAGCCATCTCACAGGCTCTTGATTTTTTTTGTTTGTTTGTTATGTTGTTAATTTATTAGGCAATACTAGGGAATGAACATGGGTTGTCACACGTGTTAGGTAAAAAGTTCTACCACTTAGCTGTAGTCCTAAACCCACATAATCTTTCTTAACACTAGACTTCGCTCATCGTTTTTGCCCTGGGTTTTCTTTTTTCTTTTTTTCAGTTTTTAAACATTTATTTATATTTTTATAAATTACAGTTTATGCACTTTGTATCCCCACTGTACTTTTCACACCATCATCCCCCACTTTGTTTGAATCATCATGAGAACCACAGCTGCATTTTATTGCCCTTATTCTACCACGATGAACGTCATCTTTGTTAGATTGGTTCTTCCCCTGAACTGTTAGGTAGATTGACTATAAACTGTTCTGGGTTATTGTCCCCTTCTTTCCCAAAGTATTTCAATTAATTCATTTTGTAGCTGCTAAATAAATATCTGATTATTTAGTAGTTGGGACTGTCATTTAATAATTGTACTCTGGGAATAAGCCTTGCTGTGTTATTGAGAAAGATATTCTGCATTCACAATTCTTGAGGTTGGCTGAACATTGGAAACCAAGACCAATATCTTCATCATTAGCTGCTTAGATATAAGGGTTTTAAAAGGTTCAGTGTGATTCCATTGACACATCTTTATTGAGACCCTTAACAGAATAGCATATTTTCTTTGTTCAATTTAGAAGAGTTCTCTTTTAACCTTCTAGCCCCGAATCCCTTTCCTTGTGTGATGTTTTATTAGAGTCAAATGAGTAATAAGTGTTTAAAAGACTGGGCAGGATATATATATATATATATCTGTGATATTATTTGTCATCATGTGTGAAGTCACAGATGGTCTTGATTAAATGCTAGCACTATTAAAAAGCATGGTGACATACTTTAGGTTATTAACCAATTTTCTGATAGTTCCGTGTGTCTTTATTAGCCAACAGTCCTCACAAGTGACTTTTTGTTTCCATTCGTAACCTAGATGAGCTAAGAACAACTGTTCCTACGGAGTTTTATTTAGCTACAGAATTAGGTTGTTAGGATCTCAGTCCTTGGATGCTCTGGCTTCCATTTGGGTCATGGTTAAAAACAACCTCGAGAGGGTAATGAATTTGAAACTTTATATAAAAGTTTGAGTATTGCATGCATCAGGAATTCTCAGTTAAAGCCCAGTCACTGAAGCTTGTTACTGTGGTATTGGCTTTTCTCAAGTCCATGTTGATGATTTTCAAAACCATTCCAGGTTTTGAATTTCAGTTTCTATTGCATTCAAACATTACATGCATATATATATTTTCAATAAAATAAAGACAGCACAGGGAAAAGTATGGTTTCTAATTTCACGTCTCATAGTCAGTGAAGAATAATGTCATAAAGGTCACCAGCCTATTAATTATGACTATGATAATATTCAACAACATGTAAATATGTTTTGGTGATTTCGCTATGAAAGGATCTCATAAAATGATCTAACCCAAATTTGAATGATGTGTGCTTGAATGTTTACCACCTTTGAAGAGATGTGTTCATCTCAAAGGGAAGATTGAAGTTGAACAATCTCAGAGCATGCAAAGAGGTTGTGTCTCACCTGCAATGGTGAGACCCCATGGAAGAATATCTTTAGAAATTCTTGGCAGTAACAAAGGTCAATAATCTATGAATAGATTATTAACTTAAAATTATGAATATTTCTAGTTAATTCAAATTACAGCTAAGGTTACGACCACAAAAACAAACCTTCAAGAAATGTAATAATCAAAAGTTTCAGTTGGCATTTAGACTATGTGGTAGGGTAAAAGGGGCATTTGAAAGAGAGGGTGGGATTGTCAGCTGACATATATAAAATTCACATGAAGCAATATTAGTTGACTTCAAATTGTCCACTCTGAGTGAAATTTTATATAAAATATGTAAGGTAAAATACATGGCTTGCAATGTTCTCATGTTTTAGCTAGAAGATAGGTACAAGGTAACATAGTAATCAGATTCTGCTTCCCTTAAATGTTATTAGAATCACTGTGAAGAGTTTTATCTCTACAAAACTCTGATCTAATTCAAACTGACTGCACATACTTAGTCTCTGAATGTTAAATTACAAGCTTCTTTTAACATACTTATTTGTTTTCTTTTTGTAAAAATGAAAACTCATGAAGTATATTTCCAAAAATATTTCTATAATGAACATTTATTTCCTGATTATCATTGTTATCTATGTATCTTTTTAAATCGTATGTGTTGCTGAATATGCAGGTTCTTTTGTTTTTTAAGCATGTTGCATCCTTCTGCCTTTTTCATTGTCTGTCTTATTGTTATCCTAATACTTCTGCGTGTAGAAGGCTTATCCAGTTGCTATATGAACTTGAATTAATAAAGTGATGATAATTTAGTAAGACAGATTAAAATTAGGTAGGAGTCAAATGATTTTGTTAGCAAAAAAAGGAAGATAATTGGAAACAATTTGCTGTATTAGGTATCAGCAAGGAATTAGTGTTTATAAAGTGAATCTACACTCGGAACTGGAGGAACAGTAAAAATGAGCCTGTGGTCAGACTCCAGGGCAAAGGACCCTGCACAGTGAATGGTGTTAGGTTTTCTTTTGTTGTTCTTTGTTTGGTTGAAAACCTTTTAAATATGTGTTCTGACTCTAACAATCTGCTCAAGAGAAGGTATACATTTTCTCAGTTTAGGTACTATAAATAACAACATTCAATCAAGATTACAATATCCAGAAGAACCAGCTCATTTTCATTTATACTCATTTACCAGAAAAGCAGCAGGCTGTTTCTAACAGCACCACTTTTCAAGGATCTATAGTTATTCATCTCCGAGTATGTGTTTTCAAATTAATTTAACTGGAAACAGCAATTTGTTGACTCACCTGACATGTAACAAAGAGACTGGCAAAATGGGCACTGAACCTTGGTCTTAGTATGCATTGTCCTGACTCATTTTCCATAAACAAGTACACACGCCAATAAGGGCCTTCACACAAGTCAATTGTGTCCCTAGCCATAGAGAAGCAGAAACATTATCAGAATCACCAGAATCATCTTACTCATTTTCATATTTTACAAACTCTCCAATTGTCTGTTTTTAATCCTGTAAAAATATTTCACTTTCTGCCTTTAAGATTTTTAATCCTTCTCTCTTTCTTTCTTTCTTTCTTTCTTTCTTTCTTTCTTTCTTTCTTTCTTTCTTTCTTTCTTTCTTACTTTCTTTCTTTCTTTCTGTCTGTCTGTCTGTCTGTCTGTCTTTCTTTCTTTCTTTCGCTTTCCTGTTTTTATTGGAGGCCAGGTCATGCTATGTAACACCTAGACCCCATAAACTTCTGCTTCAGCTCCTAAAGTTTGGGTTTAGAGGCATATTCCATCACTATATTTGGTCTACCTCTAAAATTTCTAATGTGTACGTGATGTTTAATTTTGGTTATTGTTTGTTTGTTTTGTTTTTATAAACTTAATATTAGCCAAAGGCATCTAGGAAGAGGGAATATCAATAGGGAATATGTCCCAATTAGATTGGTCCTGTATCCAAGTCTACAGGGACTGATTCTTGATGATAAATTGATATATAAGAACCCAGCACACTGTGGAAAGTGTCACCCATGGGAAGGTGGTGTTTGGGTATGTAAGAAAGCAAACTGAGCCCTCAAGGTGGAGTAAGGCAGTAAGCAGTACTCACCCAAGGCTGCTTCTTCAATTCTTGCCTGCAGATTCCTGCTTTGAGTTCCTGCCCTGACTTACCTCAGCCACTGACTGTGATATAAAACTGCAATCTTTCCTCCCCAAATCACTTTTGGCCATCATGTTTTAGCCCAGCAACAGAAAACATAACTAAGACAGTATAACAGAAATTATCAAATGCCTTTTGGGAGAAGTAAACACAATACTATTTAAATGATAATAGTTACAAATATTTATTAGATATTCTAGAATTTTGTATGATTGTTAATGCAGAATACAAAATCCTAATTTGTTATTTCAATAGTGATAATTTTCACAGTTTAGGTGTTATACTAGTATGTGTGGGAAGTAATAACACATATTCTTATGAAGAAGAAGCTGGAGTTTGCATTTTAAATACCATAATTTTTTTTCGAAGTTCCATTGAGCATAGTGAAGAAGCCAGGATGAAAGATGACAGATGATTCTAGTTCTCCAACATGTGCTTCATGTAACTAAACCTTTTCATGCCTGTTTTGTCAATTGTGTTTAGAACCTTTTCTTACATTTTGATTTTAAGAAATCTATATAAATTAGATTTAGGTTAATTTTTCTTCCTTTCCTTTTCTTTTCTCTTCTTTTGTTTTTCTCTTTTTTGGTGCTATTTTTTGATCCTACAGTCTTGCACATGATGAACACAGAACCTTGCAGTGAAGCTATATCTCTAGCTCTAGTTTTCTTTTTGCCATCAAATTTTTACATGCATAAATAATAGTCATGTGTATTTGACTATAGAAAGGGGACATCCAAATATGTATTATGAATACCATTTCAATCTCCTGTGTATATGGAAAGATGTGCTACAATTATAAGAGATGATTCTGGTAAGCTCTTGGCATAACATTTTCAGAAAAATCACAATTTCATAAGAAGAAATATTATTGTAGGGCTTGTTTAATTTATAAAATTAATTTGAAATGATGAATGTAGAAGAATTTTAATCCAGCACCCTGGCTGTTCTGGTAAGGGATCACAAAGTCCAAGGTGAAATACAGACTCACCAGTAGTGCACACCTTTACTTCCTCTGGTTGGAATACACATTCTTAATCACTCTGGTTGGAATACAAACATGACATACTTTTAATCCCTGTGTCTGCAATTTAGTACATACCATTAATCCCAAACAATGACTTCTAGTTGAAAGACTGACACAGTGATAAATCAGAGAAAGATTTGACAGAGATTGGATATGCCCAATATTCAGAGAAACAGTCAGGAAAGAGCAGAAGAGAGAGTGAGCGAGAGAGTTTGCAGAAACAGTACAGTACAGTTCAGGAGTACAGTAGAACTTGTTGCAGTTCAGTTGAGTACAATTGAGTTTATGCGGTTCAGTTTTTGGATTTCAGAGGCAGGTTTTCAAGTAGAGCAATTCAGTGAGAAGCAGAGAGAAACCAGTTTGAATCAGTCAGAATAGAGAAAAGGTTTGAGCCTGAACAACTGAGATGAGATGAAAGAGACAGCCAGAGTTCAGAAAGAATTAGAAAAGTTTAGTTTATTTAGCAATGATTCTAGGAAGCTGAGAACATTCTAGGACAAAGTTAGCAGATGGAGGCTGGAAACTGAAGCCTTCAAGGTCTGGGCTTACAGAAGACTAGATTGGGGCTTGAAGCTTCCAGGCCTACACCTAGGGATAGTTACATTAAAATGCTCTGAGATCTGTTAGCCATCTATTTGTGAATATTTGGTATGGCTCTCATATCATCCTTCCATCTAGGGAAATAAAAACAACATTTACACATGGGTGTTCTTAAAATAAAAATTTGTTGAAAAGCTTGTTTTAAAATATATGTAGTTTTGAAAAAGTTAGTGATAGGAAATAATAATACCATGATATTGAAGGTCTTATGATTTCTTTGTCTTTTTTCTAAGCCATTAAATTTGGTGAAAATGTTTTCATATGTGTGTTTATTTACTAGATATTCACTATCATTTGACTTGACATTTTAAAACTTACAGGTAGCACTAAATAAATAGATATATTGCGGAAACCATAATGAAATAGCTTTCAATTTTGACAGTGAATGTTTAAATTTAAAGTAATGCTAACATAAAAAAATGGTATTTAATAAGGTGTACTAATTTTTTTATGTTTCTAAGCCCTAATTAAGTGGTTTCTTTTCACCCAGAATGCCTGAGATATTTGCATATCAATATAGGTAATTCAAAGCAGTAAAAAAAAAAAAGCTGACATTTTTTTCAGTGTCCACAGAAATTACAAGAGTTCAGTGTGAGGGCAGATCCAAGATGGCAAGGAGCGCACGTAAGTTCTGAGTTGCAGAGGAGCTGTTGCGCCAGAATTGGTGAGTGGAAGGATGACTGACGCCAGAGAAACAACGGTGAGGCTTTCTAAAAGAGAGGGATCATGGCAAGAGGTGAGAACTTTGGTCTTGGGTCACCAGTGGACTTGTTTGGGGAGGGGGAGAAATAATCCTTTGATCTCCCCACACTCCCTCTTTTGGGCCTCCTTCCTCCTCCCTCCCTTCTCTGCACAGCTCAGAGCTCACTGCCTGGAGGCTGCAGCAACAGCAGAGGCTCCTGGCTCCTCAGTTACCCCCACCAGCTGTACCTGCCTTGGAGTCCCTGATCCATGGCACTATCCTCCCAGTGTCCCAGGTCTGGGAGCAACCATACTGACTCTTCAGGGTCTCACAGCCATTGACTGAACGGCCCGTCCAAACCCTCAGTGACAGAGAATAGCCTATATAGCCACTAGAGTCCAGCAGACCCTCCAAACAAGCTAGGCACACCAGGCGCCTGGCCTCCCAGGTCTGGACAGCAAAGTGGAGGGTCCCCAGGACTTCCCAGAGGCATCTGTATCAGCATCTCAGTCTCCATCTGCAGCTGGACTTCCTAACCTGGCAGCTGCAGCAGCACTGAGCTGGCTGAGCGCATCAGTCCTCCTACATATGACTAAGCAGAGCCAAACCAGAGGGTAGAGAGCAAGGATACCCAGATCCTTGTTGATGTGACCCGCTTGAGAGTGAAAGCACCCTCGAGTGTCTGCAGAGCCCCATATCCAGGGTCCTTCTAATCTAGCAGCCAGGCAACAGACCCCTCCCACCCACACAACCACTGTGGGAAACAGAGGGACTCTTGGGATATCGAAGCCCCTGCTCTACAGGTCCAACAGTGGAGTTAAGCCGGATAACACCGAAAATTGCACCGTGATTATCACATCTACAGCACATGCACAAGTAACCCACTAGAAGCCTGCGAGGCAGAGCCCATCCCACACAATCAAGGGTTCAGTATTCTCTATCACTCTGTCCCTCGAGGCACACTTCTATGCACATTTCCATACACATGCATGTCAGCATTTGCCCATCTGTGGCCGCAGACTTTCCTCCCACAGGTACAGCTGAAGCACAAATGCAAACGCTGAGGCTACAGGACCTCTCTTAGCTTCCTGAAGAATTCTCCAGATGCCAGATAGTACCAATCTGAACTGCAGAATCCAGGAACAAACAGGGAAGGTTACAGATAAGCCAATGGCCAGGGGTCAGCGAAAGAACACATCCAACATAAATCAGGACATCATGGCTTTACTAGCAACCCCCAAAACTGACGGACACTCCAATTCATTGAAAGCACAGGAAAATGACTTTGAAGCTATGCTTACCCAATTATTTGAGGCACATAAAGAGGAAACAACCAAATCGCACAGAGCAATAGCCATACAAATATAGACAGATAAAGAGGAAATGAACAAATCTATCAAAGATTTGGCCAATCAAGTGGAGGCAAAGAAAGAGGAAATGAATACAATTCTCAAAGAAACACAGGCAAATATGGCCAAACAAATAGAGGCACAAGTAGAAATATAGTTATTGGCATATAGAGAGGAAATGAACAAAAAATAGAGACCATCATAGAGAGACAGGAATCCACATTGAAACAGATGAAAGAAATGGTGCAAGGCATGAAAACAGAATTAGAATCAATAAAGAAAACACAAACTGAGAAAACCCTGGAGCTGGAGAATTTAGAGAAAGATCAGGAGCCACAAAGGTAAGCATCATTAACAGAATTCAAGAGATGTAAGATAGAATCTCAGGTGCTGAAGATACACTCGCAGAAATTGATACTTCTCTCAAAGAAAAAGTAAAATCAGAAAAGTCCCATACACAAAATATCCAAGAAATCAAGGACACCACGAAAAGACAAAATCTAAGAGTAATAGGAATTGATGAAAAAGAAGACACCAGGCACCAAGGTCCAGAAAATATTTTCAAGAAAATCATAGAAGAAAAATTTCCCAACTTAAAGAGATATCCACAAATATACAAGAGGCCTACAGAACACCAAATAGACTAGACCAGAAAAGAAACTCCTCATGCCATATCATAGTCAAAACACTAAATCTACAGAACAAAGAAAAGATATTAAAAGCAGCAAGGGAAAAAGGCCAAGTAACATATAAAGGTAGACCTATCAGAATCATACCAGACTCCTCATCAGAAACTATGAAATCCAGAAGGGCCTGGGCCGGTGTTATGCACACTTTAAGAGACCACAGATGCCAATCCAAACTACTACACATTGCAAAGCTTTCAATCAACATAGATGGAGAAAACAAAATATTCCATGAGAAAACTAAATTTATGCAATATCTACACAGCAAACCCGCCCTACAGAAGATATTAGAAGGAAAACTCCAATCCAATGAAAACAACTGTACCCAAAAAAACATAGCATACAGATAATATCCCAACAAAAATTTAAAGAAAACAAGCAATGAATCACAGTAAGACCACCAACTTCTCGATAAAAGGAATTGACGTTCATTGGTCACTATTATCTATCAACATCAATGGACTCAACTCTCCAATAAAAAGACACAGACTAACAGAATGGGTGCTAAAACAGGATCCAAGATTCTGCTGCATCCAAGAAATGTACCTCTGCAACAAAGGTAAACACTGCCTCAGAGTAAAGGAATGGAAAATATTTTTCAAGTAAATGGAATGAGAAAACAAGCTAGGGTCGCTATACTAATCCCTAATAAAATAGATTTTCAACCAAAATTAATCAAAAAAGATGGGAAGAGACACTGCATTCTCATCAAAGGAAAAATCCACCAAGAGGACATCACAATTCTGAACATGTATGCCCCAAATACAAGAGCACCTACATTCATAAATGAAACATTATTAAAACTTAAATCACACATCGATCCCAACATCTTAATAGTGGGAGACTTCAACACCCCACTTTCACCAAGGCATAGATCATCTAGACAGAAACCAAATAGGGAAATAAAGGCACTTACAGAGGTTTTAAACCAAATGGTCTTAATAGATGTCTACAGAACTTTTCACCCAAACTCAAAAGAGTATACCTTTTTTTTCAGCACGTCATGAAACCTTCCCCAAAATAGACCATATAGATGGTCACAAAGCAAGCCTCAACAGATATAAGAAGATTGAAATAATCCCTTGTATCCTATATGACCACCATGGACTAAAGCTGGACCTCAACAACAATGGAATTAGCAAAAAGCCTTAATGCACATGGAAACTGAACAACTTGCTGCTCAATGACAGCTGGGTAAAGAAAGAATGAAATTAAAGACTTCCTAGAATTCAATGAAAATGAAGGTACAACATACCCTAATTTATGGGACACAATGAAAGCAGTGCTCAGAGGAAAATTCATAGCACTAAGTGCCTTCAAGAAGAAATTTGTGACATTTCATACAAGAACTTAATGGCCCAACTGAAAGCCCTAGAAAAAAAGAAAAAAAATATATATACCCAAGAGGAGCAGATGGTTGGAAATAATCAAACTCAGGGCTGAAATCAATCAATTAGAAACAAATAAAACTATTCAAAGAATCAATGAAACCAAGAGCTGGTTCTTTGAGAAAATCAACAGGATAGACAAACCTTTAGCCAAACTAACTAAAAGGCAAAGAGAAACTATCCAAATCAGCAAAATTAGAAATGAAAAGGGGGACACAACTACAGACACTGAGGAAATCAAAACAATCATAAGGTCTTACTACAAAAGCCTATATGCCACAAAATTTGAAAATCTAAAAGAAATGGACAATTTTAGTAATAGATTCCATCTACCAAAATTAAGTCAAGATCAGGTAGAAATATTGAATAGACCTTTATCCCCAGAGGAAATAGATGCAGTCATCAATAGTCTCAATTCTAAAAAAAGCCCTGGGCCTGATGGAGTCAGTGCAGAATTCTACTGGACCTTCAAAAAAGTGTTAACTCTAATTCTCTTTAAACTATTCTACAAAATAAAAACAGAAGGAACATTACCAAACTCATTCTATGAAGCCACAGTCACCTTGGTACCTAAACCACACAAAGATCCAACAACAACAACAAAAAAAGAACTTCAGATCTATCTCTCTTATGAACATTGATGCCAAAATATACAATAAAATACTGGCAAACTGAATCCAAGAACACATCAAAGATATTATCCAACATGACCAAGTAGGCTTCATCCCAGGCATACACGGGGGTTTAACATGTGGAAATCCATCAATGTAATTCACCACATAAACAAACTGAAGGAGAAAAACCACATGATCATCTCCTTGGATGCCGAAAAAGCATTTGACAAAATCCAACACCCATTCATGTTTAAAGTCTTGGAGAGATCAGGGATACAAGGCACATACCTAAACATAGTAAAGGCAATACAAAGCAAGCCTATAGCCAACATCAAACTCAATGGAGAGAAACTTAAATCAATCCCACTGAAATCAGGGACAAGGCAAGGCTGCCCACTCTCTCCATATCTGTTCAACATAGTATTTGAAGTCTTAGCTAGAGCAATAAGACAATTAAAGGAGATTAATGGGATACAAATCAGAAAGGAAGAGATCAAAGTTTCACTCTTCGCAGATGATATGATAGTATACATGAGCGACCCCCAAAATTCAACCAGAGAACTCCTTCAGCTGATAAACACCTTCAGCAAAGTGACTGCATACAATCAACTAAAAAAAAATGAGAAGCCCTCCTGTATACCAAAGACAAAAGGACTGAGAAAGAACTCATGGAAACAACACCCTTCACAATAGCCACTGAAAACATAAAGTATCTTGGGGTGACTCTAACCAAACAAGTGAAAGACCTATATGAAAAAAAAAACTTCAAATCTCTGAAGAAAGAAATTGAAGAAGATATTAGAAGTTGGAAAGACCTCCCGTGCTCATGGATTGGTAGGATTAACATAGTGAAAATGATCATATTGCCAAAA
>CM053766.1:6377641-6390419 GCA_028658305.1 Pachyuromys duprasi | reverse complement strand
CACAATTCTTCACAGACCTTGAAAGAAAAATACTCAACTTCATATGGAGAAAGAAAAAACCCAGAATCTCCCAAACAATCCTCTACAACAACAGATCATCTGGAGGTTATCTCCATCCCTGACCTCAAGCTGTGCTACAGAACAATAGTAATAAAAACTGCATGGTATTGGCATAGAAACAGAATAGTGGATCAATGGAACCAAATAGAAGACCCAGAAATGAACCCACACACCTATGGAAACTTGATTTTTGGAAAAATAAAATGGAAAAAAGAGTATCTTCAACAAATGGTGCTAGTCCAACTGGATATCTGTATGCAGAAAAATGAAAATAGATCCATATTTATCACCCTGCACAAAGCTAAAGTCCAAGTGGATCAAAGACCTCAATATAAAACCAGATACTCCAAATCGGTCAGAGGAAAAAGTGGGGAAGAGCCTAGAACTTATTGGCACAGGAGACTACTTCCTGAACAGAACACCAACAACACAGGCTCTAAGAGCAACAATCAATAAATGGGACCTCATGAAACTGAAAAGCTTCTGTAAAGCAAATGACACTGTCAACAGAACAAAACAACAGCCTACAGACTGGGAATGGATCTTCACCAACCCTATATCTGACAGAGGGCTGATAAAGAAAAAGTAAATTTGATACTCTTAGAAGAGTCAGCTCTTAGAAGAAGAGAGTTGCAAAGTGAGTTGAATTCCTATGAAATCCTGACACTGTTTATTTCTGTTATAGAAGCTCACTCATTAAAATTATGGAAGTGACACTGGAAATTCAGTGGATTTTGACATCTGGTACATTTGCAGTGAGAAAATATTACAGAACAGAATGTCTGAACCATCATTCCTAAATGTGACTTTCATATTGTAAAAGTAACATATGAAACATCAAAAATGAAAATAATTAAAATTTCTTCTTCAAAAATAAAACAAAGTATAATTTGTCATTTTTCCTCCAATGCATTTCTTAGAGTCAAACTTTGCATTCACTACAGTGATTAGTATTTTCAGCTAATAAAATAAGGGCCCTGACTCTGAGGAAATTATACTCTCAACAGCTTATTTCTCACATTGGAAAAATATAAAGTTTAAGATGAGATTTTAAGTTGTTTCTTTGGATCTGATAACACTTCCCAAATTGACAATCTAGATGTACCAAATGTTCTAAGAATATGTATTTTGGATATACATGATTCCATTGTTGGCAATGGCAACTTATGTAATGGCATCAGGCAATATAAAATTGGTTTCAAGGAGAGAGAATTAAAGTTGATTGTAGTGGCAATTATTCCTTCATTACTTTATAGATTCAAAGCTCATAAAATTTTGGTTAAATCTGTTTCATTAAGAAATGAGAAGTTTCAAAGGCTTAGTAGATGGTTCAGTGAACAAAATACTGGCTGCACAAACATGAGGAACTGGGTTTCCAGTTTCAGTGTCACAAAAAAACCAACCAGGCCTGGTGGCACATTACCCAGTGGTTGGTGGGTGGAGGGAGGGAGTCACATAGACCTGGGGGATTGATTGGCCAAACAAAATGGCCAAAACTATGACCTGCAGGTTTAGTGAAAGACCTGTTTCAGAGAATAAAGAATAGAACATAGAAGAGGACACCAAGTATAAAGTCCTAACTTCCATACTTGCACACACAGGTAAACAGAACAGCACACACATTACAGACACACATAGAACACAGACATGCACACACATGCAAAGAATATTAGAAATTTCTGATTTTTACAAAATAGACATTTAGTGTTTTCTAAGAAATTTGACTTGGCCACTAGAGTTCACCTGCAGAATATGTATAGAGTTTCTTTTAAATGCACATAGATATGACCTATGTAGAAGTGCATGAGTCCAAAGTGGCATAAGCTATCTAACAGTCTATTGAAATTATTGTTTTTTAAATTGTTTCCTAAATATAAAAATGTGTGCATGTGTTTGCATGGGCACATTTATACCCTTACCCCTACTGCATTTCTCCTTCCCTCCATCTCTCCCTTTCTGTCTTTCTCCCTCTCTCTTTCTCCCTCTCTCTCTTTCTCCATCTCTCTCCCTATCTCTTTCTTTCTTTTCTCCCTCTCCCTAAATTTCTACACACATATACACCGACAAGCACAAAGAGACACACTGTCAAATCGATGAAAGTATATATAAGATATGAGCAAACATTGCTTTTGAATAAAATTTCGAATAAAACTAAACAGATTTGTTGAACAACAAAGAACATTGAATAAGACCATGACATTGTACCCTGTTTAGGCTTTACTTTTCCACTATGAGGAAACGATTGAAGCTGAAGGAAACTAAAACAATAATATTAATAGGTCAGAGACCTCAGCAAACATGAGCCGATTACAATAGAGAAAATACAAGGATACAAGGATATTCTCTCTGATAGCATTTTCAGGTCATAGAAGAGAGAATAAGATCAGTAATTCCAATGGGTGAAAAAAGGTGACCCAGAGTGAGTCACAGAAGGCACTTGGCACGTGAAAACACGATGTGGGTAAGAAGTGGGGAGAAAAGAATGAAAACTTCCTGCAACATTCTGCTTAAGTCTGAGGCCAAGTTCCTCACTGAAATCACACACAATGAGATTCTCAAACACAGCTAGGGGAAACATATTATAGGTAGGGAATTAAAGAAAATTCTGCCTTTTGTCAGAAGTTTACACCTGATGAGCCATGGCTCTTGTCTAGAAGAGAATTTAGGAGAACAGAAACTAAAAGAGTCTTTTAAAAGTGGGTCTGGAAGCATGATTATGCGAGACCTAAGCAAACGAATTAGTCCTTCTCTGTGGAGGGAGAGATCTGAACTTAGTATCTCTATGGCATGTCATCTACACTTTCGGCCTAATGTGGAAATACCACTAAACACACGAAAAAGGTGAGAGCTACCAAATAACTGAATTAATCCCTGGAAGATGATAAAAACTGACCAAACATTTGATAGCAATTGAGAATTCTAACCTATCTAAATTAAATATCCAAGATAATATTAAAAGATGAAGACTGGGAAAGGATCTTCACCAACCTTTTATGTGACAGAGGGCTGATATCTGGAATATATAAAGAACTAAAGAAATTAAAAAGCAATAAATCAAGCAATCCAATTAAAATATTGGGAGCTAAACAGAGAATTCCCTGTAGAGGAATATAGAATGGCAGAGAAACACCTAAAGAGATACTTAATGTCCTTAGCCATCAAGGAGATGCAAATCAAAATGACCCTGAGACTTCACCTTACACTCTTCAGAATGACAAAGGTCAAAATCTCAAGTTTCAACACATGCTGGGGAGGATGTGGAGAAAGGAGAACCCTCCCCCACAGTTGGTGGGAATGTTAACTGGTACAACCACTTTGGAAATCAATCTGGCACTTTCTCAGACAATTAGGAATAGTGATTCCTCAAGACCCAGCTATACCACTCCTAGGCATATATCCAAAAGCTGCTCAAGTACACAACAAGGACATTTGCTCAACCATGTTTGTAGCAGCTTTATTCATAATAGCCAGAACCTGGAAACAACCCAGATGTCCCTCAACAGAGGAATGGATACAGAAATTGTGGGACTTTTACACAATGGAATACTACTCAGCAATTAAAAACAAGGAAATCATAAAATTTGCAGGCAAATGGTTAGATCTAGAAAACATCATTCTGAGTGAGGTATCCCAGAAGGAGAAAGACACCCATGGTATATACTCACTTATATAGTCCTTTAAGATAGAATAAATATACTAAAATATGTGCAACTAAAGAAGATAAACAAGAAAGAGGACCTGGGGTAAGATGATCAATCCTCACTTAGAAAGACAAATGGGATGGACATTGGAAGTAAGAGAAAACAAGAAACAGGACAGGAGCCAACAACAGAGGGCCTCTGAAAGACTCTACCTAGCAGCATATCAAAGCAATTGCTGAGACTCATAACCAAGCCTTCGGCAGAGGGCAGAGAATCATATGATAAAAGGGGGAGTTAGTATGACCAGGAGAGGACAGGAGCTCTAAAAGGACAAAATATATCAGGGCACGGGGGTCTTCTATGAGACTGTTTCTCCAACCAAGGATCATGTATGGATATAACCTAGAACCTTTGCTTGGATGTAGCCCATGGTAGCTCAGTATCCAAGTGGGTACCCTAGTAAAGGGAACAGGAACAATTTCTGACATGAAATAGTCCTTTACCTCCTGCCACCCTTAAGGAAGGAACAGCCTTGTTAGGCCACAGAGGCGGACATTTCAGCTAGTACTGAAAATACCTGATAGGCTAGTGTCAGATGGAAGAGGAGGAGGACCTCCCCTAGTAGTAGACTTGGAAAGGGACAGAGGGGAAATGAGGGAGGGTGGGATTAGGAGGGAATGAGGGAGGGGAGCTACTGCTGGGATCTAAAGTAAATAACCTGTGATTAATATTTTAAAAAAGAAATAAAAATATAATCAAATATAATGCAAACCTAAATTAAAATATAAAAATAATTCTTTTTGAAAAAAAGATGAAGCTAATTCTATATAAAAAATCAAAAACATTTTAGGGATCCATAAGTCATCTAGAAATTACAATTTGCTTCATAAATAGCTGTGTACTAAGAATGAATAAACTAGAATAAATATTTACAGGAAAAATAAATGTCAGAACTAACATGGCAGAGAAAAGAAGATAGATAAGAAAATATGTGAAACAGAACTCATTTGTTACAAATTTAGATGGACCTCGAAAACTTCGAAAACATAAACTTAGTTTTATATCTGCTTTATTTCTTGTCTCTTCTGGAGAACAGCTGTGTTAACTGTAAAATAATTGCAAATAAGTGTAAAATAATGGGGGCTTATAGAGCAGTAATATCTGGCTAAATTAAGAAAGAAAATGGGAAGAAGAGATAGATATAAAGAGATTCAGGAAAGTTATTTAAAATCAGATTAAAGCAACTTTCAGAGAGAAGAATTTCAGAAAAGCCTGCTAGATCTGTTCATTCTCTTTAGCATGGTAGTTTTCTATCTGTATCCAAATATAGCTGATTTGGAATTATTGCAAGTACATTATACAGCACTTGGTAAGGTTAATCCTTTAAAATATCATTAATATATAATTTAATAATTATGCTTCAAAACAGCAATTAAAACAATACCATTCTTATATATCCACATTAAAAATGTATCAGATTAATGACACACACTTATTTGTTTTGGTATGAATACAACACTCTTCTGGGAAAATTCCCATCAATATGAATGCTTTTGTTTAGGTTTCGAACATTTAAGTGGGAATTCTGGTAAATGGTATTATTTTGTATATTATCAAAGAGTTATGGATGAATTTCAATTATTTTACATTTTTTTATTCCACATGAAACCATATATTTGATATAGACAGAAATCCACAATCTAGAGCATAAAGAAGTTAATAAATGTATGTTGTTTGCTTATTTAACTAGCATTTTCTTCTCTTACATTCTAGGATTGAAACCCAAAGGAATGGTGCTGCCCACAGTAGGCTAATCTTTCTATATCAATAAGCCAATGGAGATAGTTCTCCAAAGAGGGGCACACCAGCCAATCTGATCTTGTCAATGCCCCAGTCGAGACCCCTTTCCTGGGTGATTCTGGATTGTATAAAGCTGAAAATTAAAATCATCACAACTCTTATAATTATAAAATTAAAAAAATGAAAAATATAGTTCTATGACTTTTGTGGGGCTGCAAAGTATAGCAAAATAACCATTAGCCATAGTAGCTTCTATTACATACTAGAAATCAATATTTTTAAATTTTCTATCTGCTTGAAGAATATATATGTTACCTATAGGTTTTCGGTGCAATGGTCAATATATGATTTTCCCTATCCTAATTATCATACTGTTAATCCATTTATTACATTATTTTCCATAACACATGATAGAAATATTTTTCTTACAATTTAAGTAATTTTACTCTAAATATTTTTTGAAATCTGCATTTTATTAACAACCAGGTTTAGACCCTTTAACTCCCTCTGCTGGCTCAAACTTTCCACAGGTGTGAAATGAATGGCCCTGCCGAGCTTCTAATGTGGTGCTTTTCAATTAACTTGTCTGGTAACACCACTGCCACCTTCTCTTGGTTATATTTACATTTTTACTGTCTATTCTTTTAATAAAACATGACTATTGCAAACTTCCAATCATTTCTATTTCATGTAACAGCTTTTGTCCTTTACTTGACAATTTAATTCATGAACATTTAGTGTAAATACCACTTTTTTTTATCTTTCCTGATGCCAGGTCACTCTCATTTTCTATATATTTGCTTCCTCTCATTTTCTATATATTTTTTGCATTGTGGTTTTGTGCTTGTCCTTGCCTATTCATTAGATTCTTTTCTTTTTTTTATTAGATTCTTTTCTTATCATTAGTTTTTTTAAATCTTTCTCTTGAATGGCTTTATAATTTTACAAAGATGAAAATATTCACTAGTCTTCATTAACATTTACAAATGTACTTAGTAAATGTTATTTTATACTTTCACTCAATATGGAAGAGATATAGAGTATACCGTATTAATTCTGTTTGTGGCATTTTTATTTAATATTTTAACCATGGAGTTTTATGATTTTTTGTTAACATTTATATTTGTTTATATTATTTTTTCTTTCATGATTATTTTTGTAACCTTTCCCCTCATTTCTGTTTACATTTTGATTGGCTTTTCTTATGGCTGATAAAATTTATCTTGTTACCTTTATTACGGTACTTCAGAGTGTGAATCTGTTTTTGCTTTCTGGAACTTACCTTTAATGTGGTATTAGCCTAAGAAATGTTTTATGACAAGAGAAGTATAATTCTTTTAGACAATTGGAAATTTCATCATCCAAAAGCCCATGCCAAATCCCGTGATTTTCAAAAAGTTAATGTTTAAATCACTTCTGAGTGCTTTAGCTTTTTTCAGTTTCATTTTGTGCTTTGTTCTGTTGTTGATTTGTGAACCTCCACTATATTTGTTTAGTATTCTCAGTGTAAAGTCTTATTTCTTTTTCCTCTCAGGATTATGGAGCTTGTTAGTTCTTATAGCTTGGCAAACTGCATTAGATTATTTTATTGTGTGACTATAGCTTCAGTTTTTCTGCTATAGACTCTCTCTTTTGGGAGAAATTCTCACATAGATAGCCTCTTGTTATCTTTTGTGTTTTATTTGTCTTGTTCCCTTATGTGAATCTTCACAGCATCTTGTGACTCATGTATTGTTTGTTAAGCTCAGTAAGTTTGTAAATCATCAAAAGTATATATAATATTTTGTATGTTTCTATTCTGTTGTTCTATTCAATTATTTTTAACCTGAAAGATGCAATTCATCTTTTATTTCCATGCTAAGAGAGAATTGTGAATATAATTTTTACCCATGAGTCTTCGGTTTTTCATGATCACGATCATTCTATTATCTGGAGGTAGGGTATGTAGGTGCTACTACCCATTATGGCCTAATTCTCCTTCATGTCAGCTGTATTACCACATGCCTAGATGATTGCTGATTTGGCTTTAGACTTTCGGTTTAAAACTAGTTATTTAAAAATGAAAACTTCTGAGGCCTAGGCTGATGTTATCTTCCTCTTAAGTAAAGATTTACTTTGGTTTACTCCCTCAAAGAATAGTTACTCTCTATTGTGTAGTAGGCATCAACTCATCCAGCTCATGTTTTGAGACAGATTCTTCTCTGAGCTTGAGCTCAATGCTTTAGCTAAGCTAGCTCAGTCGCTGGCTCTAATAATCTTATCTCTGCTCCTTGGAGCTGGAGACACAGATTTGCTTCACCATACCCAGATATTGAACTCATTCTTGATTTCATATCTTA
This sequence comes from Pachyuromys duprasi, assembly GCA_028658305.1. Classification (NCBI taxonomy): domain Eukaryota; kingdom Metazoa; phylum Chordata; class Mammalia; order Rodentia; family Muridae; genus Pachyuromys; species Pachyuromys duprasi. The sequence goes on along the minus strand of CM053766.1, from coordinate 6,382,579 downwards.
ATCACTCAGGGTTTCAGAGAAAAAAATTACTACTCATATCAAAATAATGAAATTTGGATGTTAAGACGTAAATCAATTACAACTGATAACATGCATGAGCTAAATTAAGTGACATTTGAAGAGTAAACTTTCTTACTCTTTTGTTTCTTTTTCATTTGGTTCATTTCACTAAACGTTGACAGTCCTTTTTTTAGTAAATATGTAGTTAAATTAGACAAATAAGTAGCAACTCAATCATTATTTCAAACAACTAGTAATAAATTAAAATATTATATTAACAAAAATCTCACATTGAAATAAAAATACAAAAAAAAAAAGAAATAAAAATACTTCTGAAGGCACATAAAATAGATACGATTAAAGGCGGCTTTAATGAACCTTAAGAGATCCCAGAAGAGGACATTGCAGCCAGCCCTGAAAAGACAAGATAAGCTAGGGTCAGATGGAAGGGGAGGAGGACCTCCCCTATCAGTGGACTTGGAGGGGGGCAGGGAGGAGATGAGGAAGGGATGGGGAGAGTAGGAGGGAATGAGAGAGGGGGCTACGACTGGGATACAAAGTATCTAACCTGTGATTAATATAAAAATAAATAAATTACATTTTAAAAAAAGATCACATCTTGTCATGTAAAATGTGAAGAACGGGAATATTTTCATGCTGAGGATTTTTCTTTATTATTTTTATTACACGCTGAGTATTGTAAGGTTGCTGTACCTCTTCATTCTCAACACAGTGAGTACGCTGGTTGCCTCGCCACAGACTGTCTCTTCAGTATCTGAGCTAAGAAAATCAGCACTCTTTGTTAGAGAGCTCAAGGGCCCACTTTGCTATTCCAGTTAAATGAACAAACACGAACGGGAACATCACCCGAATGATAATCAGGAAAATGTATTCACCCATTCTCTTACATTGTGCACTTACAGAAACTCTTGAAACTGCATGTGATTTTGGATAAGTTAGCCTATGAGCATGGGGACACTCAAAGTCTTCTACAATCCAATCCCACTCACTTATCTTGGAAACTGAGCGTGTACATTCCTCATCTGTCTTCCTGTCTTAATTCTCAGCATGTAAGACCAGCCTTTATTAAGAAAGGATGTAAAAATGGTGATGGGAACTGGTTTGCCCAGACTGTGGACAATAAAAAGGAAACAAACTATGAAGAATTGTAAAGCATAATAAAATTAACCCAAATCAATCTAACAACATTGGCAAATCTATAAAATTTTAATTATATAATTTTCTAGTTCAAAATGTTTTTATCAGGTTAAGCCCTAAACCATTGCTGTAATTGTATTGTGATTTAATAATGTGTCTAAGTTTTAAGGCAATTGATTTCGATGTTTTATTCTTAAGCTGAAAATTAAGTATATGTTTATGTTAGAGAACTTTCATGAACAGCTTTGACAAGCAGATGGGCATGTGTGATGTTTAGGGACAAATGATTGTGATGCACTTTAAGTGGTTTTGAGTTCTAGAAGGCTTTGAATTTCATAGGGTGTCCAAGCTTACTTCGGATACCTGCACATTGCTTTTTGTTCATGCCTCTGCTGAAGCCCAGGTGTGTGGTGCTTTGAGTCACATGGTTAGGTATTTCTTCTATTTATGTATCATGGTTAGGTATTTCTTCTATTTGGTCTCCTGGGGGCTATATATATATTTTTAATCTTGAAAAATATTTGAAATAGTTGAAAGCATTCTCCAAATATTACTTGTAGCTGTTATATATTTCTTAAATAACTACATACAAGTTAAGTTAAATGACTTAATTTTCTCCATATTTGTTTATTCCTGGAAACAAGTAAAATAAAGGTGATTCTTAGGCCAGAAGATAGACTCTATATACAGAATATACTTTTTGGTAAGTTAAGTTATTGTTGTAAATGAGATTTCTTTCTTCTTAACTTTTGTGCATTTGGGGGAAGAAAAACACACAGAAAATTTTAAACTTTTTTTTATATAAGCTACTCCTAAATATTCTTAAGTAAATTTCTCTGGGAAGCTTTATATTATTATCATTCCCACTTTTAACCTAGATTCTTACAAGAGATATATATTGGATGCCTTTTGTTACTCATTTCCTCTGTGAAATCCTCTCCTAATCTCAGAACTAATTGTTTTGAGGGAATTTATTTTATTGAAAGCTCACAGAAGTATTTTTATTAACATAATTATTAGCAAGCCCTTTTTAAAAACTCAGTGCTACCCACTTTACTCTCACGAATTATAATGATTTTCAAGTTCATGAGTTGGGCATTAGTGAATTCTCTGAGAGTTGGTTAGTAGACTGGGTAATAACAGTAAATAGAAGACTATGGTTCAATGCTAAGACACTGGGAATAAAATAATTCAAGTGCCAGCATTTAAAAGTTTTGAAATCTTTTAAGAGAAAAAAAAATCACACTTTTATAAAGAAAGAACATTTTCTGATATGCTTCTAAACCTTGCTCGAGGGATTGACCTTTGTGAGTAAGGAAAGCATTCATGATAAGAACTATTTTAATTGCTTCATTTGCATTATCCTCTTTAATCCTTATTAAAGTGGGGAAGTTCCTACTCTTATCTTATAGAACAAATTAAGATGTGAGATATAAGATGAATAACTTTCCCTGGGAACCCTCTTCCCTGTAGTGGACGAGAATTCTGTCAGCCTGACTCCAGGGTTAAGAATGTTTTACATTCATTCTGCAGTAAGTAGATTTCGAAGGTTAGCTGCTACCATTTTTCCTTGGCGACACATCAGCGACAGAAATTTAGTTTGCTGTTATTTGTATTACAGAGAAATATCAAAGGGAAATAGTGATTCTAGGCATTGAATTGGAAGCTATAATTAGGGTTTTATGCTTCCAACTGTGACACATTACAATTAAAAGGGCAAGATTTACTGAATTTGGGTGTAGCTAAAGAAAATGACAGTAGCTCTCTTAATAGCTGCTCCAAAATACAAGCCAGATTAAAAAGAAAAGCAAGCAAAGTAGTGTACTAGAAGCTTCAAAACAATTATGATAAGGAAGAAAGGAAGGAAGGGACATAGGAAGGAATGTTGGAAGGAAGGAAAAAAGGAAGGGAGAAAAGAAGAGACAAGAATGTACTGAATTCTATTCAGATACCTTTCACACCTGGACCTTGTAGTGTACCTTCTCAGAGAATGAGGGCAAGAAACATGTAGGGCAGCAGAAGCCAGCTCATGTGATAGAGCTTAAATACCACAGAACAGAGAAGAGCTTAATCTTACTTAAGAAATGGTAGTCCTAATCAACATATTAAAATCCTCTTTTTGTTTGATAACCATTTAACCAATTACTCAAATTATTATAAAACTTGATTTAAAATACATGTGAAAGTGATGTATTAGTTATTTTCCCACTATCACTGATATAGTTCAAGGGTACAATCCAGCATGGTGCGAAAGACATGACAGCAGGAATTTGGTAGGTCATATTGGAAGAATAGTCAGAAAGGAAAGTAATGGGTGCTAGGACCCAGCTTGCTTTCTCCACTGTGTTCCCGTTGAATGATGCCACCTACAGGCATGGGTCTGCCCACGTAAATTAACATGATCTAGATGTTCTCTCATGGGTTTGCTCAGACATTGTATAGCTACCCCAGGTAATCCCACACAAGCATTGCTACAGCCTTGTCTTCCAGGTTACTCTACTTCTTGCCTGTTTCAAAATCAGTATTAACCAACATAAAAACCAAACAAGCAAGAAAAAATAATCAAGACATGTCCAAAAGAAAACACTCCCTGAAACAGCAAGAAACTTTTTACAAAGTTATGAGACAACTTTGGACCACATTGTACAAATAAATTTAAATGACATATACAGAAAAAAAAAAAAAACTATTGTCTTCCTCTGTGGACTGGCAAGGCTGCTCCCCTCTCAGCAGGAGGTGATCAAAGAGCTAGCCACTGAGTTCACAGCAGAGAGTCCCTGTTCCCCTTACTAGGATACCCACTTGGAGACTGAGCTGCCATTGACTAAATCTGTGCAGGGGTTCCTGATGAGACCTGATAGCCTGGGGTCAGAGGGAAAGAGAGGAGGACAGCCCCCATCAGTGGACTGGGGGAAGGTCATGGGAAAAGAAGAGGGAAGAGGAGTGGGTTGGAAGAGGACTAGGGAGGAGGTTACAGCTGGGATACAAAGAATAAATTGTAATTAAAAAAATGAACTATCTTTAAAAATTCAATTTAACATTAACACAGTAATACTTGCTCCAGGCCAGAACCATCAGAGATTCAGCTTTGTGAGTTAAATGGAAAGAAAAGAGGATCTTATAAAGCCTCAGATAATTCCCAAGAACTGTACTGTAAGTGCAAAGATGCAGTGTAATGTCACAGTGCAGAACCTCCACCATAGCGCTTTCCCCAGAAGATGGAAATTTACACTCAAATGAAAGTCAATAAATGTCATTGGTATGATGTTCTTGTCACAGAAACATTTTGTTTATAAAATGTAAATGAAAGGAAGAAAGAATTCCAGAGAGAAAATACATGCAGATAGATAAACAAATAAATGTTTGTAATTCAAAATTCAGTTTTACTTGGTGAACTGACATTAAATCTACCAAGAAAAGGGTGAAAATATTTAATAAAATGCAGCTTACAAAACCTTTTAATAAAAACTGAAAGGTGTATTATGTATGTTGAGGACACGGTGCAGACTGTGGTGGCCCTGTGGTGGCTAGCTCAGTCTCTGTGTTTATATGATCTTTGCTCAGTTGTTGTAGAGACTCCCTCTCCTCCTGGTGTCATCCATTCCCTCTGGATCTTACACACTTGCTACCTCCTCTACTATAGGTTTCCCTGGCTCTGAGGGATTTGATAGAGACCTCTCATTTAGAGCTCTGTGTTTCAATGCTCTCTCTCTTTCTCCTGTGTAATGTCTGGTTGTGGATCTCTGTATTTGTTCTCATCTGCTGTAGGAGGAAGCTTCT
>CM053766.1:6297764-6377141 GCA_028658305.1 Pachyuromys duprasi | reverse complement strand
TTCTTCAAGAAGATCAGGGAGTTCTAGTGGTTTGATAGTGTGTGTTGTTGCCTCAGTTGAACTCTGTTGTGGGATCTGTGTGCCTGGCTTCGTGCTCTGTGCTAGAGGCTGTGAGCACCACAGGCTGGTCTCCCCTCTGGTCTGGAGGTTTGGCTCTTCACTCTTTGCCAGAGGCTTTGTGTCCCCCTTTGATATGACCGCTGGGGGCGCTGCTCTGGTCAGGAGGTTCTGAGCTCTGCCCTGAGCTTGCTGCTAAATGCTCTCTTCTGAACTGGAGCCTTGGCGCCTCTTTCTGGGTCAGGGGCTGTGTACCACGGTCTGAGATGGTATTTGGGGCACCTCGGTCTGGCCCTGATACTATGGGTCCCAATCTGGGGTGGTGGCTGGGTGTGCCTAGGGGTGTGGGTCTGACTGGTGTAGCCTGCTGTATCTGGGTGAAACTCAGTCCATCCGGGGTACCGTGTTCCCCAGCCCAAAGCACTGGCCGCTGACACAGAGGGCTGTGGGCCCGCGCAGTGCAGCCCGCGGTATCTGGGTGAAACTCAGTCCGTCAGGGGTACCCTGTGCCCCAGCCCAAAGAGGCGGTGCCTCTGTTTCTTAAGTGCTAGGATTAAAGGCATGTACCATCATGTTTAGATTAAAATAGAATCCTAAAATTATTTTATTTTTAAGTGTGTGTGTGTGTGTGTGTGTGTGTGTGCGGGAGCACATATGTGTGAATAATGTCAGTGGCCAGAAGAGAGAATCAGATTCCTGGAGCTAAAGTGGTAGGTTGTAAGTATAGGTTGTATAAGTGCTCAGAAGAGCTTGACCTCATTGGCACAGGAGACAACTTCCTGAACAGAACACCAACAGCACAGGCTCTAAGATCAACAATCAATAAATGGGACCTCATGAAACTGAAAAATCTTCTGTAAAACAAAAGACACTGTCATCAAAACAAAATGTCAGCCTACAGACGAGGAAAGGATCATTACCAATCCTACATCTGACACAGGGCTAATATCCAGAATATACAAAGAACTCAAGAAGTTAAACAACAACAAAACAAATACTCCAACTAAAACATGGGACATGAATGCTCAGAACCACACTGAATTTTTCTGGAAGAACAGTACACGTTCCTAACTGCTGAGTTATATCTCCAGACACTGCAATAGAGTTTTGCTACCTGGTGGTATATATGTGTTCTATTGTACATTTAGTTTGTATTTGATGATTCAAAGGATCTTCCCATTTTTACAATCTTTGATTCTAAAAGTATTACCAAATATATCAAAATATTATTGAGTTCCCTTAAAACAACACTTCAGGAACTTAATGTGATAGTTAAGTTTTGCTTTGTTGTTTTCTAAGTATTTGAATATATGTGTTTAGTATGAATTTTGGTCCTTAATATTTTATTTAAGACTGTGAAATACATTAAACTATAGGTTACATTTATAATTGTTAAATACAATCTTTTCTTCCATTCTCATTACAAATAAAATGATTTCTTTTTTGTTATAAAACAAAACTTCAATAATTGACATAATAACATAGTATATCATGAGTTATATACACAGAGGAACTGTGAAAATAATGACAGCAAGCTTTCGCAAGAGATGGCATTTATTCCTAGTCTTTCAAAATGGGTGCAGATTTGACAGTCTAAGGATTTCAGAATGTGTTGTTAATTCCACCAGGGGAGAATAAGACCACTATCACAACTTTTGAGCCAAATTTAAAACAGACTTTATTAAATATTGGCAAAGATGATTGACATTGGCTAGATCCACATCCGGAATTCCCAGAGAAGAGCCACAAGTTACATTACTCAGGTCTTTATAAAGGCAAACAACACTAAGCACATTCCTTCTTTGTCCAAATTGGAGGCGGGGGTGGGGTGGCATAAGCACTGATCTCAATGTACTTCCTGCCTGTCTACCTCCTACCTGTCTACCTCCTGCCTGTCTACCTCCTACCTGTCTACCTCCTTCCTGTCTACCTCCTGCGTATATGTGTTCCAGAGCACATCTGAGTAGTTGGGGCAACTAACCTTGTTTACAAAAGTGTAACCTTGTTTACACAGATGGGAAGCTTGTTATCTTACATGAATGACAGTCCCCAGTATCCCAGGAAGTTAGCTGGCCTTAGACATGTGGGACTTATAGCTTAGAGAAATTTTTGTTTTATAGATCTCTTAAGTACAGTAATTAAAATTTCAAGCATAACTTTATACCTCACAGTTTCAGCAAGACAAAATGCACTGCCAAATATATAAAGGTTAAAATGATACTATCTTTGTAAGGAAAAGATACTTTGTAGTAATGTTTTTGTGCACATTCATGAAAGATATGTTTAGATTTTATTTGAGAATATTACTGAAAATAAAAGACTTAATGTCAACTGGTAAGAACTGTTTTACCCAGAAAATTAAGAGCACTAAAGGAAGAGAGAGATGAGGTATGCTTGTTTTATATACCCCGAAGAAAATTCACAAATAAACTGTATTATGTAATATCAACCTTACAGAAATTAACATTTACAGCATTCCATCTGATAGCTTCTTAATTTACATAGTCATTTTCCAGGATAGACCATGTTATCTACAAAGAAATTAGGAAGGACAGAGAAAGCAAGGAAGGAAGGAAGGAAGGAACAAAGGAAGGAATGAAGGAAGGAAGTACACACTATAAAATATTTCAAAGAACTACTCAAACTTTCAGTTAGAAGATAGGCACACATTACCTTGAATATGTGCATCTAGAAAGCCACCCAGATGCAAGCAGAATTGCTTTGTGCTTTATGCCAACAGAGCAAGGGCAAATGTGACACACCAGGTGAACACTACTGAAGATAACAAGCTGACCACTGATAAATTATGTATGTGATCTATTATGTGAAAAAGAGAAATGGGATGAGGTTGGCCGCAAAAACTATAATTAAGTGACCATGCAATAATAATAAAAAAAAAAAACCAAGGTAGTAAAAGCACTTGGATTCCCTCAAACCTTCAAGCTATTAATGACAACCTATAGAATGAATTCACTCTTCCCTTAAAAGTGACCAGTAGAAGCCTGGAGTGGTAGTGCATGCCTTTAATCTCAGCATTTGGGAGGCAGAGGCAGGTGGATATCTGTGAGTTGAAGGCCAGCCTGGTCTATAAAGTTAGTCCAGGAGAACCAGAGCTACTATACAGAGAGACCCTGTCATGAAAGAGTGAGAGAGAGAGCAAGAGAGAGAGAGAGAGAGAGAGAGTTTGAATCCTAGGTCTAAGATGAGATTCCCTCTACTTTCTCATTTTGACCAATGGGAGACTGGACATCATAGACCTCCATCTCTGTTTCTCTGTCTCTCTGTCTCTGTCTCTGTCTCTGTCTCTGTCTGTCTCTGTCTCTCTCTCACACACATACACACACACACACACACACTCACGCGCGCACACACTAGCTATGCCATTTGTGCCATCTGGCCAGAGTTCACAGGACAAATTTTGTAAAGCCCTTAATGTTTCTTTTCACCTAAGACTCCAAAAGTCCCCTCAACATTCAGGTCTTCCTCATCTGTGATGAGACCCTTAAGAGTTTGGATGTCACCTACTGATTCATTTTCACAATCTGAGAATCACTGTGCTGTGGAGAGTTCTGTGTCTTCATAAGCACACTCTAAAGGGAGTCCTGTGGGTGTGGCCTAATGAAAACACCACTGTCTCCTGAAGATGCTGGCACTTCTGTTGTGTTCTGAAGTGCTTACATTTCACCATCAGCAGGCCTTATTTTTTGCATCATAAAGCACCTCTTCCATCTTCAAGACTCCTGACACCCATTAGACATTGCCTGACTCATATTTTGGTGACTTTTCAGCTTCAGGCTTACTGTCCTTCACTCTAAGATTTCCTGAGATGTTCATTGTCCACAGGACATTTTCTAATAGTCTGCTTAGTTCAGTGGACTCTTTTCTTCCAAAATCTGCCACTTGGATTTTGTCTACCGTGTATTTCCATGGCATCATCATTTTCAGTGTCACAGTGCTTCATGATTCAAGTTCGCAAGTTCACGCCACACAGCTCGTTTTCTCTGGAATAAAAACAGTCTTAGTAACAACTCTAACTACATATCTAATCATCAACTCCATTGTTGTTTATTATTCACTTGCTTTGCATATTTTTTTACTATTTTCTTAGCTTAAATCTAAGACCAGTAATTATAATTTGCCACTTGTTCTCAATAGTCTTGACCTTGTCTTTGTTTCCTCATAGTTCATCTTCAGAACCTCAAGCCAAGACCCTTACCTCCACCTACTCTCTGTTCTACTGAAAGACACAGGCCTTCTTTCCTCATTGTGACTTCATGATCTTGATATTTTCTTAATAATGCACAGCCATGTTAGTGCATTTATTTAGTCTAAGTCTTCCCCCTTCTCTTACAGGTTTGTTTCCCAAACCTCCAAAACGTGTCCTCATTCCTTTCTTAACAAGTTCACTCAGTCTGTCTTCCAGAAGATCCAGAAGAGAAGTTCAGCGAATGCCCAGGATGTGTGTGCTGGCTGTGTGTCCAAACTCTTAGTCTACACGGTACTTCACACAGCTATGCCTTCCTCCTGCACTCAGTGATTTGTCAGTTCACAGTCAGATCACACTGCCTTGACTCACAGTTACAAATGTCATTTTTATTCCCTTGCCCTTTCTTCCCTTTGTTTAACTAACAGCAACAACAAACAACTAAATTTTCTTGTAGTTCCTCATTTCAAGTTCAAGCACCAGGTTCATTCAGGTCTAACTTTAGCATCTTATTTTTAATTCCTAAGTGCTAACTGGGAAAAAAGATTTTGTTGTTGTTGTTCAGATCACTGTTTTATTTTGAAAGTACAACTTATTTTAAATATTAATGCTACCGTTTTCTGTCCTTTCTCCTGCAGATTGTGAGCCTGTAAGACAAGAAGTTGGACTGTTTTAGGTACTTATAACAACAAAAACTGCAGTACTTGGCAATTCCTCAGAAGACACAAGCTGAATGAATGAAAAGTCTGATTTTTTCCTGCAAAAACTTAGATTTTCTGTGTAAAAAAAAAATAACATTTTATTCTTAAAATCCGACTAGTCTTTTCTATTCAAATACAAATCCTAAACTATTTAAACACATTTTAGGATGATTGATTTGTATGAATTATTAAACCAAATAATAATATAATAATCTTCTAATATCTTATTGTTTGTGGAAAATGAAGCAGCATAGTTGGCTGTGGTACTGAGGTCTAAATAAGTGGGACATGACAAGGACAGCTCTCGTTTATACATCCCTTGTGTTTAATGCTATAATGCATGCTAGTCAGGAATGTGACCCTATAAGGTAAATTTAAGCAAGAATCTCTCTCCTTAAAACACTTTGTAATTAGGGATAATGAGTTCTTTATTCAGCTAAGAATATTCCAAAAAACAAAAAAAATCACTGACCCTCATACCCAGAAATAGAAGCATCACATATTCTCTGTCATCTGTGGCGTCTTGTTTCAAATCTTCAGATGCCAAAATATAATTTGGATTGCATGCAGAGAACAGAAACCAGGACTGTAATAAAAAGACCAGGGATGGAATCTGGACAGGGAAATAGCAGGATATAAGTGATAAGAACAGAGAAATGATTAAAATGGAGACAGACCTTTAACTGGAGGAAGTGGAGGGAGGTTAATACAGAAAAGGAGAGGGAGGAGGGATGATAACATTAAAGTTGTCTGAATATTTCTGAAAGAATCAGATTATTTTATATGTACCTAGAAATACAAATAAACCATATATAATTTATGTTTTATTTTATAATAATTAAATATAAAACTTTCCCAAAGAGTGTGTATTTGTGTGTATGTGTGTGTGTGAAATAATAAAGGAAAAAGGGCAATAAATTTGGGAGGGAACAAAGGTTTGTGTGGGAAGGGTTGGAGGAAGGAAAAGCAAGGGGGAAATAACATAATCATATTTTTATTTAAAAAGTGAACTAAAAGCTTTGGCAGAATGCATGGAATTTTATGAAAGAAGGGGGAGACAAGAAGACCTGGAGGGGACAGGAGCTCCAAAAGGAGGCCAACAGAGGCAAAAAACTGAATCCTAGGGGCCCTGAAGAGAATGATACCCCAACCAAGGACATTACATGAAGAGGACCTACAACCCCAGCTCAAATATAGCCCAAAGATTCAGTATCCATGTGAGTTCCCTAGTAAAGGGAACAGGGGCTGTCCTGACATGAACTCAGTGGCTGGCTCTCTGATCACCTCGCCCTGGGGAGTTCAGGATTGCCAGGCCACAGAAAAAGACAATGCAACCAGTCTTGATGAAACCTGATAGGCTAGGGTCAGATAGAAGGGGAAGAGATCCTCTCTTATCAGTGGACTAGGGGAAGGGGCATAGGGGGAGAAGACGGAGGGAGGGTAGTTTGGGAGGAGATGAGGGAGGGGGCCAACGCTGAGATACAAATTGAATAAATGATAATAATAAAAAATCAAAAAGATGTATAAATGAACTAAAAGCCTTCAAAATGTAATGTAAAAATTCATTTTAACTAAATTTCCTTTTAAATTTCTATATTGTCATTTTCAGAGACAGTTTTTGTTTCTTCTGTCCTAAGCCCTCACCTCCTTGACCCCTCTTTCCTAGTTGTCTCTGCAATTGGATGTAGAGTGATTGGGACACAAGCTAGTTATTTAAAAGACCACAAAACTGTTTGCCTAGCAGAAATATTGGAAGTTCTGTGGATGACCATCTTTTTGTTGGTTACTATTCTATGAGCAAAACCACATCGATGATTTGAAAGAAGACAAAGGGTTTGGTCAATATGCGAAAAACCACCCAGAGAACAGAAAGGGAAGAATAACATGAAAAGTCAAGTTACAAGGATGAGATGCTTTATCTTCAGTCATGTCTTGCTGAGTTTAATCTAGGTTTGCCTGATATAAATTTCAGCACACAGCTCTGACCTTTCCTCATCAGTAAATTTGTGTTGTTATTGCTCTTAAATTACTGTGCATGCCCATCTTTTTAAAGGTTTGGATGACCTTTACAAGACAGTAACATGTTCTTATTGACTGGCTATTATTCTAATTTTATGTTAAAATCATTTTCAAACATGCAGGGCTTATCTAGCTGCTCCTTGGAATGTTTAAACTTTATGCTATCATTATTCTGGGCAATATAAATTTTGTCCTAAAACAATTACCCGCTAGTACAATATTATTTTCACATCTTGTATTAAAATGAATTAAAGCATATTTAAAATAAATAAGTACCATCAAAATCTTGAATGTATACTGAGTAACATGATTCTGCACAACCATTGAATAAACAGGAAGACTAGCTCAGGAAATTGGCTGGAAAGAAAACAGGAGACAAAGTAAAAGATATCAAAATATAAGACCCTTCTACAGTGTGTGTGTGTGTGTGTGTGTGTGTGTGTGTGCAAAGTTGTGAGATTTCACAGAAAATGTTCCAACACACACACACACAGTATGATAGCCCCATTTTATTAGCATGTTGTAATTACCTAACTGCAAAGGTGTTCTATATTACCTCATAGCTCTTGTTCTTTTACCCATTGCAATTTAGGAAGAAGCTATTACTGAAACTTATTTTGAAAGAAAGGTGAAAATTAAGCAGGAAGAAAAAAAATGAGAGAGATGGTGTTGAGTTTAGGGAGGTTACAGACAAATCTCCAACCTGGGAAATGTAAGGATGATATGCACAGTGTTGGGTGTTTTTCTCTACCTGAGCATAAAACATTTGAAGGGAAGCAGGGTAATACATCTTGAGAAAGTAATTTGTGCCCACATCATAAATATGCAGAGATGAAATCTGTATGTTTCTCCAGAGGTAACTGAAAGTCCCTTTAAGGGTTTGATTACATAAAAAGAACTATGTGAAAAGGGATTTAACCGAGGGGAGGGATGGGAGTCTTCGGACTCTGAAGACTCATAACGAATGTGTGCAGTAGAGCAGGTGAAATGCAGCAGCGATGCTACTGAGCACACATTTTCAAGGCAGGGACAACTCTGAACAAAGAAGGGAACGCTATTATGCTTGGGTCAGAGGCCATAGCAAATAAAAGCCAAGGATCAGAAAATTCAAGTTTGATTCCAGATTAATAAAAAATAATGAAGAGAAAAGTATAGTACAGTGAGAAGATTCAAAAACTTTAATGTGGGAGCAAAACGTCTTGGAAAAATGAGTGATTATGGTTACAAATGAAAAGTTGTAAAGTATCATCCAAAATCATGGTAATAGAATTTTTACCAAAAATAAACTGAATAAATTAAAATATATTCCCTCACTAGGAAATTATGACATGAAATAAAGGTTTATGCTTAAAGGTTTGCAAATGGAAAGATATATAAAAATTGCCTAAAATTGAAAAAAATGGCAAAATAAAGTGAGATACAATATATTGAGATATAGGTATTTTCAAACACACACACACACACACACACACAAATTGTACCATAGAGGATAAACCCCCCTCTTCAAAAAAAAAAGTGTTCAGGTCAAATGTATCCCGAATCATCCTAGACTTGTGCTCTAATTGTGTCATGTCCCCAGAAACAGGGGTTCACCCTCAACCCCAGAGAGGTAAACAAGGGCTGCATCTATAGCTTATATTGTTTGGGAAGTCACTTGGGCTCCTCTGACCAGCTATTCAAAGGGAGGTTAGGTTTCTTAAACCTGGTCCTGGAGTTTTTCTCATCTATGCGTCTTGTGCGAAGGATTGTCACCTTGAGTGGTTTAACTTCCATTAATACACACAACACACACACACTCATCTATATATACACGTGTACATATGCATTATGTATCATTTTAGGTAAATATAAAGTTAGATGATTCATTGAAGTTTTACGAAACAACTTTGCTGCCAAGAGAGGGAGGGAGTTAAATAATCCTACTCAGATACAATTCCTGTGAATCACAACAATGACCAGTATAGCAAAAATACATACAGGCACGATAAATTCATGTGTTGGTGAACCAACCAGTTGTCTAAGTAGACGTATGTTTCACTTAACAATAAAAAAAATTATGACTGATACTAAAAACCTAGACAGCTTCCTTGGACTAGTGAGGTCATGGACTTTAGGAAAGAATCTATTCACAGAGACTGTGGCAGTCTGCATTGGACCTCACATATTCAAGACAGACAAGGCCCCTGCAGAGAGGGAAAGAATTGGACACAGAATCCAGTCCCAACCATGAAGCTATTGCAACTGATACCTGCTGACAAAGGGAAGGTCAGTTTCCTCCATTGGAGTGTCGCTGGGCATGTCAGTCACTACTGAATAGGCTCCACACCCAGGAGCAGTTGGCCATCACAAAATGAACACCATGATTTTTTTTCCATGTTTGTTTGTTTTGTTTTTTATTTTTTGATTCAATTTCTGTTTTTTTTCCCTTTGGGAGGAGAACAGAAAATTATGTGGGTAGGGAGGTGGAGAACACCTAAGAGGAGTTGAGGAAGAGGAAACGTGATTTAACTGTATAAAAAGAAATTAAATTAAAAGAATTTACTACTGCCACTGCTTGAACAGTGTAATTTTTGATTATACTCTAAATTTTCTCCTAATACCACAAAGAAGTATAGCTACTACCTCTCATCAAAGAAGTCTCTCTTTACATTAAATAGAGACCTTCACACACACACAAAAAACACAACTGTACACAACACAAGAATCAATGGATGGTCGAGAGTCTAGCCCTAGTTAATAAACTGTATCATTGTTCCTGCATCCATATATCAAAGAACATTGCTAACGAGTGAACAGGAAGACTGGAAGTACCAGAATAACATGTTATGTGATGAAACAGGAATGGCTATATACACAAGTCCTTAACAGCAACAATTTAAATGGACATGTTAATGTGGAAAGGAAAGATATTGTGGGTTTGCGCACTTAGGAAAAGAACCACAGGCAAAAAATGACCAGTGGGAGAAAAATCAGCCTCTCCCAGGGAAGCTCTCCCTTATTGGTGGTCCAATGCAGACTGGTCAGAGCTCAAACCATAATCAAACAAACATCCCAAACAAACTGAGATGATTGTATCTATGTATCTGTGCATATACATTCATAATATATACATGTAGCAGTAATATTCAAAGAAAAAGAGGCTACCAGCGTGAGAGTTGGGTAACTGAGGGGAGAATATGGAGAGAGGGTGATTGGCAGAGGCTGGAGGGAGGCTGGGAAATGATGTAAGTATTTCAATTAAAAACATACAAAAGAAAAAAGTGAGAATCACTTATAAAAATCAGCGGATATGACGGAAGGTGGTATTGCAAGTCCATAATCCCAACATTCAAGAGACAAAGGCGGGTGGATCTCTGTAAACTCTAGGCCAGTCTGGTCAAAAAAAAAAAAATCCAGGACAGCCAGGGCTATACAGAGAGACCCTGTCTGGAAAAACACAACACAACAAAACAAACAAACAAATAAAAAACCAGAACAAAAACAAAAAAACATCCAAAAGAAATGAAAAAAAAAGTAAAAAATCACCAGATACATTTTAACAGTCAAGTGTTCATTTGTTATCTGTTTTAAATAACATTTTATCATCACAAAAGGACAAGGACAAACACCTCCCCAGCATGAATTTTTAATAATACTGTTGATTATTGAAAAGTACATATGATAGTTGAAAATAGCCATAGTGTCAATGAAATTGATACATTGAACAAAGAAAAGAAATCTAAAGAGCTTTTAAAAAAATAGCATTACCTTTTTACCCCCACGCCATCAAGTCATTTGTATGAAAGAGGCAGCGATGAAAGCACAAAGTCTGGTTTTGGGATTGCTCCATTTAATCTTAGTCCTAACTTTAATTAGCTGCATTTAATGAGCACAACAGTTACTTGGAAATTTTTGTTCTAATTTGTAACATGTGACAGACTTATTGTAAGATATGTAAATACCAATAATTTAATTAAAAGACATTAAAATTTAAAATTTCCAGCTAATGTTTAATATAACAAAGATATTACATATGTGAAGTTAAAGTAAATAAAATAAAAAAATTGTATGCAAATTTGATCAGTAAAGGAGTGCTCTTCACCTAAGGGATGATCCATTTGTATTGATATATGTAGTTCATTTTTACTGTTACTGTTTAACTTACTGTTTGTTTCTATGTCTCCTAGCCAGCCCACAGAGGAAAAGGATCCAGCCAGTACTGATGGGACCTGATAGGCTAGGGTCAGACAGTAAGGGAGGAGGACTTTCCCTGTCAGTGGACTAGGGAAGAAGGAGAGGGGAGGAAGAGGGCCTGAGGGTAGGACTGGGAGGAGACAAGGGAGGGGGCTACAACTGGGAAACAAAGTGAATACATTGTAAAAATTAAATAAATTAAATAAATAAAAATCAAACATTACGTTTCTATGGGGTCATGTAGATTGGAAAATTACACTGTTGGCTACTCACAGCGTCTACTATATACTGTCGCTGTATTGATGAACATGCGATAGTTCAGCCATTATGACACTGGTATGCTTGGTAGACATTTGAGTGGCTTCCAGTTTTGACATTACACGCATCTGAGCATTTATCACAAAGGCTTCTGTCTTCTGCACACTGGCAAGTATCTCTTTGGGTTTATAGCCTACTACTGATTTATAAGATATAAAATTCCTTCGTCTTTACTAGGAAATATCAATAAATTTTCTATAATATTTCCATAAATCTACAAAGCTGCAAAGAGAGAGAGCAATCATTTCTTTGAGTCATGTTTCCAGACCTTGAAAACTTGGCAACCACAATTCTAACTGGTACTCAGATATCATTTTAATTTCCAATTCCCTAGTTTATATGAAGTTTGCAAACTTCCTTAGCAGTGACTTGCCTGTTCAATTAATTTTTCTATTTGTCCTTTGATGTATATAACACACAAACTAACAAATATCCACATAATCACTTTTTCAAAGCTTGAAGTATTTATCATAAATGTTTCATACACACATTTTTAGATTTAATCATCAATACTAAACCAATTTGACTGTGAGTATAAATGTTGACTTTTTAATGTTGGACTTCAGTTTTGTGCAGGATGATAAATATAGATATATTTACATTTTTCTACATACCTATATTCATTTTGAACAACACCAGTTTTTGAAAATGCTTTCTTTTTTTTTCCATGTGTATTTCTGGATTCTTTACAAAAAATCAGATGTCCATAGGTATGTAAATTTATGTCTGGGTATTTGATTTGACTCAATTTACCAGTGCATCTGTTTTTATGCCAACATCATGCAGATTTAAAAAAAAATCTCTTATCTATTTTATTGTTTTGTTGTTTTGTTTTCAACACATCTTCACCACTGTTTCTCCTCCTTTCACTCCCCCCAGTATACCCCCTCTTCTCCTTTCTCCCGAATCCATTCCTCCTTCCATTGGCCTGCAGAAAAAAGCAGGCCTCCTGGAGTTATCCACTGAACCTGGCAGAACAGCAGCTCTTATTATTATAGCTCTGTAGTATAGCTTGAAACTAATGATATCTCTATTAGTTCTTTTATTACTCAGGTTTGTTTTTCGCTATTGTGGATTTTATGAAATTCCATGTGAAGTTGATTACTATCATCCTTTAAAGGTCTGCAAAGAATTGTGTTGGATTTAGATGGGAGTTGCATTGGATATGTAAATTGGTTTTGGTAGGATGGTCATTTTATTATGTTAATTCTCCCAAATCTTTAACATGGGAGATCTGTCCATCTTCTAATATCGTCTTCAATTTCTTCATTCAGAGACTTGACATTTTAACTACACAAGTCTTTCACTTGCTTGGTTAGGATTACCCCCAAATATTTTCTAGTTGAGGCTACTGTAAAAGATACTATTTCTCACATATCTTTTTTATTATTTATTATTTTAATTTTATTTATTTTACATCCTGACTTCAGTTTCTTCTTCCTCCTTTTCTTCCATTTCCCTTACTCCATATCTCCTCTCACCTTCCCATCCACTCTTCTTCTGTTTCTCTTAAAAAACGAAACAAACAAGCAAACAAACACACAAAAACAAAAGGGACAGAGATACCAACCAGCCATGGAATATCAAGATGCAGAAAGACTAGACCCTTCCTCTTCTATTAGGGCAAGACAAGTAGGGAGTCTGCGAGTAAGGAGAAAGGGTTCCAAAGGCAAGTATCAGAGCCAGAGACAGTTCCTGCTCCCACTGTAATGCATCCCACAAAAGACCAAGCTACTCAACTCTACCACATGTGAGGAGGGCGTATGTCAGGACCACCCGGGAACCCTGGTTACTGTTTCCGTCTCTATGAGCCCCTGTTGGTCCAAAAGAGTTGACAATTTGAGTTTTCTGGTAATGCCCTTGACCCCTCTGTCTCCTACAATCCTTCCTCCCCCTCTTTCGCGGGATTCCCCAAGTGCCACCTAATGTTTGGCTGTGTGTCTCTGCATGTTTTCATCACTTGCTGAGTGTCTCTGATGGCAACTGTGCTAGATGCCAGTCTTTGAGTATAGCAGAATGTCACAAGGAATCGTTTCATTGACTTTTTGTGTTTGGTTTTATTGCGGGTCTCGGGGCTATCCAGCCTCTGGGTCCTTGCCCTCTGAGCACTGTGGGGTTGCTTCTCATGGCATGGGTCTCAAGCTGGACCAGTCATGGGATGTCCATTCTCACAATTTCTGTACCACCTTTATGCCAGCACCTCTTATTGTAGTTTGAAGGTTTTTTGTGGGTTGGTGTTCCAATCCCGCCACTGAAGTCTTGCCGGGCTCCAGGAGATAGCCTGTTCAGTCTCCATATCCCCCATTGTTAGGGTTTACCATCATCAGTTCCTAGGAGCTTGCATTACCCTAGGTTTTTCTATTGTCCCAGAGATAACTCCTTCCAACTTCTGATTCCAACTCATTTCCAGTACTTTCTTCCTCCATTCTTCCCACAGCTGATCCCTCCTGTTTCCAACCCCACCGCTCACCCTCAGCCAGTTTTCTCTACCCATCCGGCCATAAAGACTATTCTACTCCTCTTTCTCAGTAAGATTCAAGGATTTCCCTCCTTGAGGCCTTCTTGTTACTTAGCTTCTTTGGTATGTGGATTTTAGCATGTCTAGGGTTACCCCAAGATATATTAAATTATTTGAGACTATTGTAAAAGCTGTTGTTTCCAACATTTCCTTTATTGATTCTTTGCCTCATATCCCACAAGTGTGCTCTTAAATCGGCTAGTCTAATGAACAAATTATTTTGATTACAACTCTAAGTTCAGTAAGAAAACTTTCCCTATTTCATTTTAGATTAAAAAATATGTAGAGACTTTTTGACTTGTTGCTTAATCATGCTGATTGTAATGTTTCCATTACATATCATCTGAAAGAGATTGGTCTTAAAATCTTGTGTCATCTTTGTGTAGATCAAAGTATAAATTTCTTTTGATATTTATAAAATCAAACAGCTAATTTTAAGTATGCTCCTTAGTCTCTAAATATTTGAAGATTAAAAAAAACATTTTTGTTAGCAATATTTAACTTAATTTCAATTTTAAAAGAACCCCATCTCTAAATGTCTCAGACTCTTATGCCTTGTTTTATGACAAAGGATTTTCTCTGTCCTTTTGAATGTGTTGCGCGCAATTATATTTTTCTAAATACTTCTATCAATTGCTGCTGGTGAGAATCTTGAGTTTTTAGATTATAACTGTAACTCCAACTTTTCTTTGAATTCCTTAATGTTAGCCTCAGTTCTTTTGAAACTCATAAATTGCTTGCATCTTCAGGGTCATTGTTTCCTTAAAATTCTGACTTTTCCAGAAGTTATCTATTACAACATAACAAATTATTCTCTAATTTAACATTTATGCAAACAAATTTAGATCATATATGAATAAAAAAACATGAGGTTCATTTACTTTGGTTTCTATGACTCAAAGTTCTTCAGTATTTCTCATTAAAACCTTAACACACAAGTGATTGTAGTATCCTTGGAAGACTTGATTGGCCGTGGATCCATTTTCAAACAAACCTACATGATATCCCACAGCATTTGGCCTCTCAACAAATCAGCCTGTCTACAGCAATGACTCAGGAAAAAACAACTTTCCTTCTGAGTGGTGAGCAAGTCAAGTCAAACAGAAATAGCTTTTTAAAACTTCTAATTACAAGACACGTCACTGACTTGGTAAGTTTTATGGCATAACTCATCCCATACTCAGGGGAAGTAATTATAAAAAGTGTGAAAAACAGGTGGTAAGAATGAATAGCAGCCATAGTAGGGACTGCAGACTCAATTGATCTTTGACTTGATCCTAGCATTGATGATGCTGTTAGGGAAGAAAGCAGCCAGTAGACACCTGCTCATCACAGAATGCCTCTTTCTCATTAAAATTTAAATGTATCTTGGCTTTCTCTTTTCTCCAGATTTTTTATATATACAGATAAAAAATACTGTTTGTAACGTGTCTGTTTTAAGTTTGAAAAGAAAATGATAATCAGACATAGCCTGCTGCTTCCTATACCCAATACATACAGCTTAGCTAGTACACACTTTATTTCCAGAAGTTCAATTTGATCCTTTTCAAAATGTTTACACACACACACACACATATGACCTCTTTTATTCAATGATATTTTTAGTTCATCATATGTCTTTCTTATTTTGGAGGGAGGAGGGGTAGTTTCTAATATGTGGATTGACTTCTAATATGTGCTTGACTCAGGCAAAGCACAGATTCTGAAATTATGCTACTCTCCAGCTCTCATTTCTACATATTCCTAAAAAATATATTTGAAAAATTCTACTGATGGTATCTTCTAAGAGTGTTGTGTAAAATATATATGCATAAATCCATTTGTATACAATGTTTTGCTCTACAACACAAAAGCAAATCCTTAACTGAATATGAATTGAAACCAGAAATCTACAAGTACATAAAAGTGATAGTGCCTGTTCCTTAAAATAGTAGTCACAACTTATATTTTAATAAGTTTCTCGACTCCATTCATCATAAGGAGAGAAATAGTACTAACAAAATGTGTGACAAGTGGGCTAAGAGGGAAACTTTTTGCATGAACACGAGCATATATACACAGCAATATAAAATTCAGAATGTTTCCCATGCCATTTCCCATTCTCATCTTCCAGGGAACAAAACACTTCGGTTTTGTCATATACCTTCTCTCTGCGTCCTACTGTAGGCTACGGCCACACTCTCATGCCTACTGTACTCATATCAATGGTAACATTTTCTGCATATTCCAATACATGTTATGTGTCAGGGCTTTTTTGCTGTTTCCTGATTTCATTATTTCTCATGGACAGTACATACTATGTATGTGCTTCCTGAACATTTATTGTGATCTCTCTGTATTGTACCTTCCCTGGTTGAAAAATCTAATAGCAGCAGCCCTGCTAGGCCACAGAGGAGGACTTTGCAGCCAGGCCTTAAGATACTTGACAAGCTAAGGTCAGATGAAAGGGGAGGAGGACCTCCCCTATCAGTGGACTCAGAAAGGGGCAGGGAGAAGATGAGGGAGGGAGGGTAGGATTGAGAGGGAATGAGGGAGCAGGATACACCAAGGATACAAATAAATAATAAATAAATAAACTTAACTAATATTAAAAAATAAAAATTTAATTAAAAAAAGAAAAATCTAATAGGTGAACATGGAATTTCCACTATTCCCTTACCTCTCATGTAAGCCTAGTAAAAGTACAAGAAATGAGTTAATAATGTTATCAGGCAGGAAGACTAAGTAAAGCAGAATATCAAATAATGCTTTTGTTATGGAGTGAGGGAAGTGTTCTGCTGCAGAAAGCCTTTTTGCTGCAGCAGCATGACATTTCTGTAGTAAATGAGCACTGTGATTATAAAGATAAACAAGTCCTTTTTGATGAGAACTGCTGCAGTACATTATGGACAACCTGGTCCTACAATGTAGGATCAGTAAGCCTTTTGCCAATAGCCTAGAATTCTTTGATCAGTAAGCTCCGTGATTAAATGACATTTAATGGTCTATTGAAAATCACATTTTTTTCTAAGCAGTCTAGAAAGATTCTTTGCACAAGAAGCTCTATCAGCAGGCTAATGTTTTACAATATGATTCAGGTATACTCACCTCATTCATTCTTTTAACAAATTATTTGATTATCTTTTGTGTAGCTTCCCAGCAGAAAGCCATGGCACTGTAACATTGTTTTAATTATTTTCACTATATTTACTAGATTGTAGTGAATGGTATCTTTTAAAATATTTCTCTATTGGGTGCTAAATTATTTAAAAATACAGTTACATTTCATGTTTTAACCATAGAAATAGTATAAAATAATTATATACAGAATTTATCTGATCATGATACAAGGTTTTGGTTATTATCTGAATCTAACCATGGTACAAGGTCTTGCTCTGCTGACATAATTCTCATAATGCCTCTTTTTCAAATGTTTTAATTTATTTATTGATAATCAATCACCAACAACCCCGTTTTTCTCCTCATAAAATGAATTACTTTATTTTAACAACATTGTGTGAGTTTCTTTTCAATGGAGACATAAACAAGTATCTTTTACTTCCGTATCAGATACTAAGAGCAAACCAAAGAAACAATTCTGTCCAATTATAGCTTGCTGTACTAATGAGTTTATTGGTGGTTACTTACAGGGACATGGGTGGTTCAAAGGCAAATATGTCACCGAAAAGCTGATGCTAGTATGGTTGAAGACTCATGAGAACTGTAGCCATAGAACTCCTTGCCCAACCTGAAGACAGCTCCATAGATATGGATCCGCTTATCCCGAAACATTTTGCTGCTTCTGTGACCTCAGAGGCGTCACGTGCCTTTCTGAGATGCTTGAGTCTTAAAGCCTTCTTTAGTTTCTCAACTCTTAAGTACCTCCCTCCTCTCTCTTCCCCTGAGGGAAGGCCTCAGTCCAGCAGAAATACTGAGTTGTACACAAATAATGATGTAAATAAAATCATATTTGGATACATATATCTACAGTGAACCATTCATTATTTAAAAATCATTGTAGCAACAGAAAATTGGCACCTGTAAGTTATTGAAGCTGATACATACCTGAAATCATAGCACTCAGGAGGCTGACGCTGAATAAACGTTAATCCCTGGACAGTGTGGGTTACACAGCAAGCTTCAGGCCAGGATGGATTTCTTTTGGAGCTCAAAAGTCCAAAGGAAATAAGGGAGGAAAAGAAATATTTATCTAAATTTTCATAGTACACACACATATTTTGATGAATTGATTGATTTCATCATGCTGAAAACTCTATGCTGTAAGTTTCATTATTTCCATTTTACATATAGAAAATGAGAATTGTAGAGAGTTAGCAATTCAACAAAGATGCCGTAAGAGGTGAAAAGATAATTTTAAAATAAGGCTAACTCAAATTTTCCACATTATTAATCACTGTAAAATGCCTTGCATAGACATATCTGGAGTTTCTAAGGCAGATTCACAAAAATTGCCATTGAGGAAGAGGATCTGAGGATTCCCTTCTACTCATTAACCTTGTCTCACTAGGATTTTATGTGCTTAATTAATATGTGCTATTTAAGCGCATTTAATATGTGTTTATTTAGTAATGGGATTCTCTAAAAAGTCTTGTCATCTTTTCCTTGATGTTGGACTTGTTTACCTTTGCAAGTGCTTGTTTACCTTTGCTAATGCTCAAAATTAGGGAAATTTGAGTATATCTGGTTAGTAAGACTTCTTTACATTGATACCTAATCTTCATCTCTCTCCCTTCTTTCTGTTTTACCATCCTGGTTTGTCTTTATCTGAATCTTTCTGAGTGCTTTAGCCAGATTTGCACAGCACCTGATGACGTTCCTTGTCAGTAAGTTTCCATCCATGGATCCCCATCCTGCTCCCTGGCTGTGGATCCACACTTAACTATACCGTCTATACTCAAGACCTGAATCAGTTTTACACTAATGGCTGTTTCATATATTTCTGAATAAATTCTATTTTTAACTGCCTTAACTACATGTTTTGATTTTTTTTCATTAAAAATCTTATCCAAGATTTTGTAGGAGAAAAGCACAATAAAAGCCTTAATCTAGAAGTATCAGTTTTAGGTGTAATGTTTCTTGACAATTAACATGCATAAAGGTAATTGAGATTTCCATGTTAGCTGCTTGAAATTTTTGTAAATTTTCAGCAAATAAACTTTGATTTTGAATAACATAATCATAAGCAATTGATGCTCAAAGAACAAGACGCTCTTATAAATTCATCCCATGTAGAAGAGGTTGTACTACCGTCCTATGAGGGACAGAAACAAGGCAACCAGGTGAGGGGAAAATGCCATTTTCAAATCAAGCTTAGCCATTGGGTTGACATTTTAGATATTAAACTGAATATATGCTTTTAAAATGTAGTATTTATTACCAATTTCCTTAAGAAATACCACTTATAAGTAATTGCAATCTTTACAGCTTTGCACATTTCATGTGTGATAAACACATTACTAAGATATATATAAGCCATTAAGATTCATAATATGACATTACTAAATTATTTTATTTAGCTATTCATTTTAACATAAAAACAGTGTGCTTAGAATTCCTACAGAATTCATGAAACCTGAAATTAAGTATATTCTGCTTTGTCTCACAGAAGATTCTTGATCTTTCCTTGTGTTTCTCTACATGAATTTTCCCTGTAAATAGAAACATGATATAATAGTTGCATAGAAGGTTCTAGAATAAGTTATAATAGCGTTCCATATTTGACCTTATACCTCCTTAACTGGTGTAGAAGGTATAGACCTTGATAGAAGATATATAATCATCCATGTTAAATTTCTATGTGAAATGAAATAAATAAAATTTTCTATCAAGTTATAATTGGGGGCATTCACTGAGTTGATGGAATTCACAAATGTACTCATATTAATACATGCAAAAGTCATCATGCAAGTAGGCAAGAACCTGTTAGATTTAGCTTGCTATACAAATAGCCAAGGTCATATTAAGGTTAGTTGATAATGATGCTATCTTACTTATAACTATTTGTTCCATCATTCTTTGTTAAGCTTTCTGTTACTACTACAACAAGGTGTACACCAAAGAGCACTATTTCTATACTTTTCTCAGAGAAAAAAGCAAAGCAGGAAAAGCAATGAATAAATTTTTAAAAAATAGGAAAAGAAAAAAGTATTTTTAGGAGACTAAAGATTATTCCTCATCTTACGAGAGGACATCTCAGTGATAAATATTTAATTTTACAGCTTCTGTGGGAGGAAAAATAAGAGGCAACTGCTACAGTTGTCTCTAAAGAGACAACAAGTATTAATAGTATCCTGTCTTCTCTCAAGTCTCTATGTGTAACAAGTTGTTAGATCAGAGGATTGAGTTTTGATTATGATATTTAGCTTGGTATGTCTTAATACCAGGAAAAAATTCTAGAAAAAAAGGCAAGTATATCTTGTCAAACATCTTATCAAAACTGAATTTCTTCAAGAAGGTGTTTACACAGTGGTTGGATATGAAAAAGACGCATAAGCCATAGTTAGTGTTGGTTGGATAGAAGGGAACCTACTTAAGCCAGGGTGCATGTCATTCTTTAATACTACACATACAGTTGCATATGACTTCAATTTAATAATTTAAAAATTGTCAGAAAATAAGTGAAATCTATTATGCCATTCTTGTCACAGCACAAGTGACATTTGGTAAAGAGGTACATGAAAAATTATTGATATTATTACTTCTCTCATACAATTATTGAGTACTTTTTTGGTAGCATAGCACTTATATGTGATAAAGAATATTATTACAAGTTTATCAGAGATATAAAATTAGCTCTTAAAAAGGATGCTTATATATTTAATTGATACAAAATATATGGTAATTAGATGCCTATCTGAAACCCTGTCTTCTCAGGAATGATTTATATTCCTACAAAATATAATTACCAACTATTAGTATTGGAGAAATGTTATCACGCATTTTAAAATCCAGTCTAAAATAAAGAAGAGATTCCCAATTTTATTTCATTAGTTTTTATAATTGTCTGGAAATAAATATCCTTTCATATACAGTATACCTCTAATTTTCTTACATAGTTGACAGAACACAATCATTTCATTAGATATTATTTAGATTATTGTGTCGCATTTGACATACACATACATACACACACACATATACATTTATTCCTTACTGCTCTGAGACAAGATTATCTCAGAGATATCAGTCATCCAAGTCATCTACTGAGAGATTCTGATCGATTACCATAGGACCATGTTTTAATAAAGGCTTGCTGACAAGTCACGATGCAGAGAGTCCTATATTCTAGAGATTGTTCTTTAAATTTAAATGCCTGAGTAAATGTCAGTGCTGATGGTGAGATTATAGGGGAAGCCTGCATCTTATACATGTTAACCATCCACCTCCACCGTTAACTGTGATGGACAGTCTGGGAAGGACACGTCCTGTGGTCATGCATCACCAAACCTAGCTAAGGTGTTGTCACTTAACTTTTGTTAAATGTTTTTCTTTGGATGAAAAGAGGTTTTTATTCCAGAGGGCCAGCAACTCTGGGTTCTTTCTTTGAATCTAGGAGCAGCCTCAGTATGATTCATAGGGTGTTGGCTGCTGAAACATAGAGGAACCAAACAAGTAGGGAATGAAACAGGATCAAAGACCTAAAACTGAAACCTGAAACACTGAAACTGATAGAAGAAAACATAGGCAGCAGCAGAGATGACATAGCTGTAGGAAAGGAATTTCCGAATAGGACTCCATTTTCTCAAGAATTAAGGCCAACAATTGACCGGGGACCTCCTGAAACTAAAATGCTTTTGCCCAAACAAAGAAACAATCTACCCAATTAAGAGGAAGCCCACAGAGTGGGAGACAATTTTGGCCAGCTATACATCTGACAGATGTTTAATGTCTGGATATACTAATAATTAAAAAGCAGTTACTCAGAAAAACAAATAAACTATTTGAGATATGCACTGGAGAGTTAAGTAGGGAGTTCTCAAAAAAAGAAAAATAGCTAAGAAATACTTAAAAAATGTTCATTACCTTTAACAATTTGGGAAATACAAATTAAAACAACTGAGATTTTATCTTATCAGGATGGCATGGCAATGAGGAATGGAACAACTGACAAGGAATGTTGGAGCGGTGTGCGAATAAGTGATTGTAAACATGATTACAGCCTGGTGCAGATACTATGGAAATCAGTGTGCCAATTATCAAAAAGCTAAAAATAAATCTACTGTATGACTCAGCTGTACCATTCCTTGACATATGCCCTAAGGACTCAACATCTTACTCCCTAAGATGTTGACATGTTTAGCCATGTCCATTGCTGCTCTATTTTCACAATAGCTAGAAAATGAGACCAACCTAAATGTCTCACAACTGAACAAGTGGATATTGCAAATGCATTGTATACACACTTATGCAGTATTATTCATGTTTAAAGAACACTGAAATTATGAACTTTGAAGGTTAAGTGGGTGAAAGTACCAAGGATCATATTAAGTTAGATAACCCAGGCTCAAAAAGACAAACATTGTATATTCTTTCTTATTGTGGACTCTTAGCTCCAAATATGCAGATGTGTGTACATAAACCTATAGTAATTACAGAAACCAGAAAAGTAACATAGAGCTATTGTGAGATACTGGGATTGAGAAGTGATAGAAAGGAAAATAGCAGAATGTAAATTATCTAATAAAAAAATGGAAAGGAAAGATTCTTTAGGTAAGGGAGAGAAGTAAACACAGAAGGAGCAAGAAATATGTAAAATAACAGTAAATTCATCTGAAAAAGAGACAAGGAGTCATTATATTAACTATTTTCCTAAAGAAAAAACCTATAATATTCATAACTCTGTTTATAAATATACTTACATTGTTGTAATTAACCTTTCTCATCTGGACTGACATTACTCCATGAAGGGCCAAAGACAATCTAACAAAAATCCCAACCAGAAGTCCTCTATGGGTAGTTTTCCAGGGTTATCCCTGAGACTCCAGAACACACAGCTTATTGTATTATTTGTGAGATACCACCAATGTTCCAGGAGTGGAAGGTAAGTTCCTTTTGTCACCATGCACTTTAGAAACAGTGCCCAGAGACCCCTAAATTGAAACTGACCTCAGATCACCTTCCCTGAGGACTAGTTTCCATGGTAACAGAACATACCAGACAGACTCCAAAGAATGGAGACAACCAATGTAACCACCTAGCTATGCCTATGAACTACCATCATGCCAGGTAATTCTATGGGTGTAATAGTGGGAGACTTACCTTGTAGATAGCCAATGGCTCTCTAATTGGATTTGAGACCTGGTCAATAAGAAGGAAACCATGCCTGATACTAGAAACCTAGATAACTACTCAATGTTAGTGAAGTTATGGTTAGTGGAGGACAGCCTACAGTGACTAATTTACTAAACCAGCATAATTCTTAAAAGTAATCTACAAGCATTTGTCTTTATACCCACAGAGGAGTACAGTCTTTACCCCTTATCAAGAGAAACTTTTTCCTTGTAATAGATGGAGACCATCACAGAAAATCACTACCAATTAAAATGCAAAGTAGTAGAGCCCAGGCCCAATGGATGCATCTATGAAACAGTACTGCACCTAAGACTCAGGAAACATTAAGGAAGAGGGGTCAGAAATGTTGTTAGAGTAAGAGGATCAGGGAGTTTGTTATGAAATGGCGTCTCACAGTAATGTCAGAAGCTACAATCATAGAGTCATAGAGCCTAACAAACATGGATGCTCCAATGTGAACTGGACAAGAATGACAATGATGAGGAAGTCCTCCCCTATCAGTGGACTAAGGGAGTGGCAAAGGGAGAGAAGATAGAGGGCTGGTGTGGTTAGAAGGAGATGAGGGAGGGCATCACAGCTGGGATACAAAGTGAATAAACGGTAATAAATAAACATAATCAAAATTAAAAAAGAATCATGCCAAACTGGATGTAGAGAAGCCAATGAGACCTCAGTTCTACACAAAGAACTATAGGCAATTGAAGAAGGCTAGAATTGAGAAAGGAACCCAGGGAAGATTATACCAACTGATTGTCCAAGGTCAAATGCTTAGCCCTGAAAACATAAATGTAAATAACATGATATAGACTGAACAGATTTTTGTAATATATGTATGTATAATAGATATATTATATATATTCATATGCATATATAATATATATGTGCATATATAAACATATATATAATACCAATACTCCTCAAATTTTTCCACAAGATACAAACAGAAGGAACATTGCCAAACTCATTGTACGAGGCCATAGTCACTCTGATACCTAAACCATACAAAGCTTCAACAAAGAAAGAGAATTTCAAATTTTGCTTTTGAAAACTAATGCAAAAATACTCTATACAAAACTCACAAATGGATTCCAAGAACACATCAATAACATCATCCACCATGATCAAGTAGGCTTTACCCCAGGGATGCAACAATCGTTCAACATATAAAAATCCATCAATGTAATCAGCCATATAAAAAATTGAATGAAAAAAAAACATGATCATCTTATTATATGCTGAAAAAGCCTTTTACAAAATCTGACATCACTTCATGCTAAAAGTCTTGGAGAGATCAGGGATACAGGGCACATAACTAAACACAATAAAGACAATATATAGCAATCTAATAACTAGCATCAAATTAAATGGAGAGAAACTTAAAGCCAATCCACTAAAATCAGGGACAAGACAGGGCTGCCCATTCTCTCTGCATCTATTCAATATAGTACCTGAAAATATTGCTAGAGCAATAAGACAACTAAAGGTGATCAAGGAGATACAAATTGGAAAGGAAGAAGTTAAAGTATCACTATGTGCAGATGATATGATAGTATACATAAGTGACCCGGCAGTTCTACCAACAAACCCCACATCTAATAGATACCTTCAGCAAGTGGTTGGGTACAAATTTAACTAAAAACAAAAATCAGTAGTCCTCCTTTATACAAATGATAAATGGGATGAGAAAAAAATTAGGAAAACAACACCCTTCCCAATAGCCACAACCAATTTAAAACATCTTGATGTAACTCTAACTAAGCAAGTGACAGACCTGTATGACAAGAACTTCAAGTATCTGAAGAAAGAAACTGAAGATTCTATCAGAAGATGGAAAGATACCCCATGTTCATGAATAGGTAGGATTAACAAAGTAAAAATAGCCATGTGATCAAAAGCAATCTACAGATTCAATGCAATTTCTCCAAAAATTCCAACATAATTCTTTGAAGACTTGGAAAGAGCAATATCAACTTCATGAAAGAAAACAAACAAACAGACAACAGCATAGCTATGACAATCCTGTATAATAAAAGAATATCTGGAGGTATCATCATCCATGATTTCAAGTTGTACTACAGAGCAATTGTAATAAAAACTGCATGGTACTGCATAAAAAACCAGACAGGTAGATCAATGAAATCAAACCAAAGACACAGAAGTAAACCCAAACACCTATATACAATTGATTTTTGACAAAGAAGCCAAAACCATACAATGGGAAAGGAGCATCTTCAACAAATGGTGCTGGTCTAACTAGTTGTCATCATGTAATGGAATGCAAATAGATACATATCTATCACCCTGTACAAAACTAAAGTTCAAGTGGATCAAACACCCCAACATAAACCAGATACACTAAATCTAATAGAAAATAAAGTGTGGAATAACCCGGAACTCATTGGCATAGGAGACAACTTCCTGAACAAAACACCAACAGCTCAGGCTCTAAGATAAAGAATTAGTAAATGGGACCTCCTGAAACTGAAAATCTTCAATATTGCAAAGGACACTGCCAATAAGATATAATGACAGCCTACAGAATGAGAAAAGATCTTTACCAACCCTACATCCACAAAAAGACTAGTATCCAAAATATATAAAGAACTCAAGAAATTAAACTCCAATCAAGCAACCAAGTAACCCAAATAAAAATGGGATACAGTTTTAAGCAGAGAAATATCAACAGGGACATTTCCAGTGTCAGAGAAGCAGTTAAAGAAGTGTTCAATATCCTTAGTCGTAATGGAAATGTCAGTCAAAATGGCTCTGGGATTCCATCTTACACTAGTCAGAATGGCTAAGATAAAAAACTCAAGTGACAGCACATCCTGGAGAGAATGTGGAGAAAGGGGACCACTCCTCCATTGCTGGTGGGAGTACAAACTTGTACATTCATTGTGGAAATCAATCTGGCAGATATTCAGAAAATTGGGAATGGATCTACCTCAGGGCTCAGTTATGCCACTTATGTGCAAATACCAAAAAGATGCTATACAATACCACAAGGATGCTTGCTTAACTCTGTCCACAGCAGCTTTATTTGTCATATCCGTAACTGGAAACAACCTAGATGTCCCTCAACTGAAGAATGGTTAAAAAAAATGTGGTACATTTACATAAAGGAATACTCATCAGCTATTAAAACCAAGGATACCATGAACTTTCCAGGCAAATGGATAGAAATAGAAAATATCATCTTGAATGAGGTAACCCATAAAGCCATGGCATGTTCTCACTTAAAGTGGATATTAGCCTTAATGTACAGGCTAACCATGCTAAAAGCCACACACTCAAAGATGCCAAGTAAGAAGGAGAGTGCAAAAAAAGGATGCTTTAATATTACTCAAAAGGGGAAATAAAATAGGCACCTGAAATAGATGTAGGGAGGGAACTGTGTGGGAGAAGGTTATGAAAGAGAACAGGGGTGGGGGTCAGGAGTGAGGACTGAGGAAAGCTAGGAGAGAAAAAGGCAATCAGTGGGTGAGGGCATAAGTAGCTAAGATTTATACCAGCATGAGATATGGATCCTGAAGAGGTAATCTCCTATATCCAGCCAGATTTCCAGTGGAAGGAGGGGGACACCAACCCACCCACAAAATCTTTGACTCAAAATTTGCCCCGCCTAGAGTAGTGCAGGGATAAAGATGGAGCACAGATTGAAGGACTGGCCCACATTGAGATGCACCCGATAGGAGAGAACACCTTGACACTATTAATGATACTCTGCTATGCTTGCAGAAAGAAGCCTGTCCTCGAGTGCCCTCATCCAACAGTTGATAGGAAAAGATGCAAAAACCCACAGCCAAACAATAGGCAGAGCTCAGGGAGTCTTGTGGAAGAACAGGAGAAAAGATTGAGGGAGACAGAGGGCTCAAGAACTCCACAAGACCTGCAAAGTAAACTAACCTGGGTCCATAGGAACCAACAACCAAAGAGCATGCATGGGCTAGACCTAGGCCCCCACACATATGCAGTAGGGGTGCAGCTTGTTCTTCATGTGGGTCCCCTAGCAATTAGAGCCGAAGCTGTCTCTGACTTTGTTTCTTCCATTTTAATCCCTTCCCTAGCTGGATTGCCTTGTATGGCCTCAGTGGGAAAGGATGTGCCTAGGCCTACTTGATGTACCAGGGTGGGTTGGTACCTCTTGGGGACCTCCCTTTCGCTGAAGCTAAGGAGATGGAGGAACAGGGGAGTGGTGTGTGATGGTAGAACTCAGAGGAGAGCATAGAGGGGTCTGTGATTAGGCTGTACAGTGAATAAAACAGAAATAAGTAAATAAAGAAACAATATTATATAAACAAGACAGATTAAATTTTGGAATAAATATGCATATACATGTAATATGTGCATACAATAACAATTAAGAAACAAACAAAAACCCAAAGAGACCATGAATTTGAAGAAGAGCAAAAAGGATTATATGGCAGGGTTTGGAGAGAGGGATGGGAAGGAAGAAATATTGTAATTAAATTATAATAGCAAACATTTTTAAAAGAAATAAATTTTAAGTTGTAAGAGGAAAAAAGTAGGAGAGAGAGTTCTTTAAATTATAAAATCCATGTAAAACAAAATGGAATTTTACATGGAAGCTACACATGTAATTTTGGCTAAAGTAGATGGGACATCTACTTACCTTTTCATTTTTACTGAAGCTGAAACATCTCTAAAGAAATAGTTTTTCTAATTGTAACAATTTAAATAGAACAAACAATTTTAAGCTTAAATCTGCAAAAAACCAACAAAATGTATTGCTTTCATGAGATTATGAATCTTAGATCAGAAGCTAGGATTTGTGTGTGTGTCTCCTAGTCTGCTTTCTCTTCCTTCTAATAAAATAAAATGAAATGAAACAAAGTAAAAGAAAAAAAGTGACTATGGAAAGCATAGAGTGGAGCCAGCCTGTGGATATGTGTGGTGTGGATAGAAGAGAGAGAAAAAATGGGCTGCCCTTGTCCTTAGAACCTCAGAAGATCAAGAGATTCCAATAGGTCAGACATTAAGCTATCTACACAGCTAGGTTTTAGGGTTTATTCTGATTTGATTTTTAACTATGCCTCTACGCCTTAGTACTTCCCTCTTGGAATAAGAAACTATGTGACCCCTTTCTCCTCTGCTCAATTTACAGAACCCCAAAGTAAGGAAATTTGAACTTATAAACTGTTAGAAGCTTTAGAGACTGTGGGACTTTTAAAATTGTGCTGTATTTTATAGTATGAAGTTAATACAAGTTGTTGAGGGAAAACAAGGAAGAAAAATTATGGTTGTAAGAATAATATGTCTGTGTGTCAAATTGACAAGGAATAGATTGTGTGGATTAGATTTTTATTGTCAAGTAGACATGCCAGAAAAGAAGAAACTTCTGTTGAAGAATTTTCATAATCATAATGGGAGTGGTATTGTCTGTGAGAGGTTGTCTTGAAAGATGATAGATGTGGCAGGAGCCAGAATGCTGTGGGAAGTACTATCCTTAGGCAGATTGCTTAAATAAAAAAATATAGTTGAGCATAAGTCAGAAAGTGAAGCAGTAATTAATATTACTCTGGTTTCTGCTGTAGGTCTCGCTTGACCTCTGGTTCCAAATTCCCTCAAAAATGAGCTATATACATAGTTAGAGTTTGAATAACTTTCTCTTGTATCCTAAGTTTTTTGTCTTTGTTTTTGTCACAGTGTTTATTACAGTAACTGAAAGCAACCTAGGGTAGAAGGTGAGGTAGCTTGAACGAAAAGGTCCCCAACAGGCCAAGATAAGTTTAAATACTTTTGGTGGTGCTGTTGGGATAGGTTTAGGAGGCATGGCCTGCGGAGGAAGTATGTCACATCACTAGGACATTACAAAGCCATGCACTATTCCCAGTTGTCTCTTTCTATTTTATTTTTGTGGTTTGAAATGTGAGTGTTCAGTTTCTAGGTCTAGACACAATGTCCTTTCCATGCTGCCATCTTGACTCTGTCATTACAGACCTTAACCCTTTAGAACCATGAGTCCAAAGAGGTTTTCTTTCATTAGTTACTTTGATCATGGTATTTTATCACAGCAATTCTAAAGTAGCTAGTATAGGGGTAGTTTTTATTTATTTTTAAACTTTCTGATTTGGTTCATGTAATGTTGTTCAAGTACAGCACAACAATTTGTTCACATTGTTTAGGTCCTCTTTCCCATTCCATTGGCAGAGTTGAACAGTTGCCAGAAAATAGAAGCCTAAGTATTCAGCGTTTCCCTTTGTAAGTGGTAGGGTCCAGGACATGCTGTCCCTAAAGAAAGATACAAAGGAAGAACAGACATTTTGAAATTTTTCCTTGTTACTTTTAATTTCTTTTTTTTTCTTTTAATTTTGTCAGGGGAGAACTTGGGGAGGTCTAAAGAAAATTTGCAAGGACCAGATTTTGTCCTTCCCCCATTTGGATTCCAAAGATCAAATTGGGCCATGAGGTTGGGCAATGGCACCTCTACCCATTGAGCCATCTCACTGATCCACTAGACGGCATTACTTCTGTAGTTTTTCTCTTTTTCAATGGAATTTGTCTGTTACATAAAATAAAATAAAAAACTGTACATATTCATAGTATGCTTTGTGATGTCTGCTGTATACCTCATGTGATATCTGAATGGGTTAAAAATAATCACTCTATAAATATTTAGATTTGCTTATAGTGAAAAATTTCAGAGCTCTTTACTTTTACAAACATTTACTATTTACAGTCATCTTAGTGAGCTGAACTAATAGCATCAAGCTGTAGTTCAGTGTATGTTGGTCAATTTTCCCCTACTCTCCATAGTCTCTAGAGTATCCCCCACTTTACTCTCCATGTCTGTATGAGCAACTTCTTATAGTCCACATACATATGAGATACACTGTATTTAATCACTATTTTGATAAGGACCAAATAAGAATAATCAAACATCTAACTTACCTTTCCATTATGAACACTACTCCAAATTTACCAAATGATGTAATTCTAAATAATAAATAAAATGGATTAAATAAGAATACTGAGTTTTTGACTTCTAGTAAAGCATGAATTTAAGGATACAATGATTATCAGGCAGTAACAGCCTAGCAAAAGAGACAATTAGAGATTATAAGCTTTCTGATATAACTTAAAATGTCATACAAATATCTCCTGTACCTAATAAGAGCTCAGGGTAGAACAGAAGTAACATGTAAAACCAGGTAGACTCAATACATAATATGCAGACTGCATCCAAACTGTAAGTATCTCATTCTTAAACTTATACTAACAGTATCAATGAAATCTAAGCATGTAACATTATATAAGAATGTGTGAGTTTAAAAAGTTTCTGTATTTTAGTGAACCATGTTGAAATATTTATATGTGTATGTGTGTATACATATATTATATAATTTTATTTCATGGCTGAAATAAAATCAACTCTGGAAAGTGAACCAAGATGATTCAGCAGAGGGAGAGGGGAGGAGCAGCACAGCAACGTCTGCATGTGTACCCCTTGATCTGCCGAGGATGCATCTTTACACCATTTTCTCTGAAACTCGTGCCGGTTAAAAGTTGAGAGTGAGAAGAAATTAAAGTACGCTTTAAAACCCCACAGAAAGTGCCTATTGAATTCTTAGCTGGAATTTTGTTCTTGAATGTTGAACATCGTAGAACATCAAATTCTGCTTTGGACCAAAGGGTGAGTGAATAACGAAGGGGAAACTAGCCAACCCACCCGTGAGGGAGGTGGAACACTCATGTACAGCTGCAACAGAGCCAAGCTAGATTCAAGATCTCTTCCAAGTATCTGCCATTTCCCCTACCATCTGTTAATTTCTTACACTCAGTGTTCTTCACTTCAGAATAAGAGTTTCTATTTTAAAAAGTGTTTGATTAGTCATGATACATGAATGTCTCAGTGACACAGAAATATAGGCCTGGATCAGTTAGAAGTTACATTCAGCTGATACACAAGAACAAAGAACATTGCCTTAAACAAGGGGAAGGTTTAGTTTTTGCTTTTGCTTTTTATTTCTTACATGGAATCCAGAAGTAGACTATCTAAATTTGGGATGACTGTCCTAACAATTTTACTGAAGTCCCGAGTTCCTTTTTCTTGTTGATCTTGAAAAAAAAAAGTATTTCCTGGCCACTAGATTCTTAGCTTTTCAACTTGCAGTTCATGAACTTGTCTTTAAGCACTTATTTCTAAACATGTAGCTGGTTCCCACTGCCCTGAGCTACAAAGTAGTAGAAAAAACAAGGCTTAAGTATGTTGACAACCTCCCCCAGCAATGTCAATGTCTTTCTGAGAAAGAAGACAAAGGCTATTGCAAGGTGATGCAATCACATCTTTTTAATTTAATTTAATTTATATATTTATTTATCAAAATTTATTCACTTTGTATCCTTGCTGCAGCCCCCTCCCTCATCTCCTCCCAGTCCCACCCACCCTTCCTCTTCTCCCCCTATGCCCTTTCCCTAGTCCAGTGATAGGGGAAGACTTCCTCTGCTTCTATCTGACCCTAGCTTATCAGGTCTCATCAAGGCTGGCTGAATCTATGGCCTAGCAAGGCTGCACCTCCCAGGGGAGATGATCAAAGAGCTGGCATCATGTCAGAGACAGCCTGTGTCCCCCTTACTAGGGAATCCACTTGGAAACTTATCAGCCTATGGGCTTCTTTGAACAGGAGGTCTAGGTCCTCTTCATGTATGGTCCTCGTTGGAGAATCGTCTCTGCAGGCCTCCCTGGAGGGTATTTTGGCTCTGTTGCTCTCCTTGTGGAGTTCCTGTCTCCTCCAGGTCTTTCTAGCTCCCTTTTCTTTCATAAGGATTCTGTCACTCAACAGTAACAAAAATGGCATGGTACTGACAGAGAAACAGAATGGTGAATCAACGGAATCTAATCAAAGACCCAGAAATAAACCCCCACACGTATGGAAACTTCATTTTTGACAAAGAAGCCAAAACCATACAATAGAAAAAAGACAGATTCTTCAACAAATGGTGGAGATCTAACTGGATGTCTACATGTAGAAAAATGTAAATAGACCTGTATTTATCATCCTGCACAAAGTTAAAGTCCAAGTGGATCAAAGACTTCAACATAAAAACAGACACACTAAATCTGTTAGAAGAAAAAGTAGAGAAGAACCTTGAACTCATTGGCATAGGAGACAACTTCCTGAACAGAACTTCAACAGCACAGGCTCTAAGATCAACAATCAATAAATGGGACCTCATGAAACTGAAAAGCTTTTGTAAAGCAAAGGACACTGTCATCAGAACAAAACAACTGCCAACAGACTGGGAAAAGATCTTCACCAACCTTACATCTGACAGAGAACTAATTTCCAGCATATATAAAGAACTCAAGAAGTTAAACACCAATAAACCAAGTAATTCAATTAAAAAATAGGGTACATAGCTAAACAGAGAATTCTCTGTTTAGCAAGTCACATCTTAAACTTTGATATGAAAATTTTCCAGCTCTCAGTTGCCAGAGAATGCATGTCAAAACACTCAAGAACTTTCTTCTTGCTTATCATTTTGAGATCATTGTCAACTGACACTATGGGATATAGATACAACAGTTCTGGAAATAAATAAGACACAGTAACCTCAGAAATCACCAAGTGATGCCAGGATGTTTTAAATCTAAAAGGTAAAATTACAGTTCAGTAACAAAATCTCTTGAGTAGGTTTGATGTCACACTGGCATTTTAGGAAAAATAATTCAAAAC
Organism: Pachyuromys duprasi; assembly: GCA_028658305.1. Lineage (NCBI taxonomy): Eukaryota > Metazoa > Chordata > Mammalia > Rodentia > Muridae > Pachyuromys > Pachyuromys duprasi. Next base: position 6,344,162 of record CM053766.1, on the reverse strand, counting down.
TTGAAATTATATCTAAAAACTGGTAAGAAGATGAAGAGTTGGAGTAGGAGAATGGAAGGAAAAAAATGATGGAAAGGCAAGCTGTTTGGCTGAAGGTCTTTTAGTAGAATCCTGGATGCCCTATTTGATGTACTGAGGACCTACTTACTGATCCTCTAGGCTGGACCTTAGGAATTTATTTGTATGGCTAGAATGTTTAATGTTTTTTAAGAGATACCATTTGAGTGGTAGGAATTGATCCCAATGCGAATGCTGCTGGTCCATTGCATTGTATTACTCCTGGTAATGCAATTAGATTTGTATTTTTTAGTGTCTTTTTTTAAAGTAATTTATTTATTTTATATTAATCACAGGTTATGTACTTTATATCCCAGCCGTAGCCCCCTCCCTCATTTCCTCCTACTCTCCCCATCTCTCCTTTAACTCCTCCCTGTCCCCCTCCAAGTCCACTGATAGGGGAGGACCTCCTCCTCTTCCATTTGACCCTAGCTTATCAGGTCTCTTCAGGGCTGGCTGCAATGTCCTCTTCTGGGATCTAGCTAGGCTGCTCCTCCCTCGGGGGCAGGAGGGCTTGAAGAGCCAGCCATTGAGTTCATGACAGAAATGGTCCCTGACCCCTTACTAGAGTACCCAGTTGGATACTGAGCTACCATGGGCCACATCCTAGTAGGGGTTCTAGGTTATATCCATACATGGTCCTTGGTTGGAGAAACAGTCTCGTAAAAGACCTCTGTGTCCTGATCTATTTGGTCTTTGTGGAGCTCCTGTCCTCTCCAGGTCTTACTAACTCCCCCTTCTTTCATATGATTCCCTGCACTCTGCCGAAGGCTTGGTTGTGAGTCTTAATATCTGCTTTGATACATTGCTAGATTTGTCTTATAGAGAATGCAGAGTCCTAAATATTGTCACTTGAATCAATTTGACATGTGAGTCACTTGCTACTAGATTAGCTAAAAAAGTCTTTTGACAGGTTGTTAGTTTATATTAACTGAAGTTTATGATTTTACCCTTTGGAGAATGAGTCTTGCACAGTTTTGGAGCTGTCCTTTTAATGTAATCTCATGGAGTGCTGAAAACTCATCATAGTTCCTGGACTGAATCCCAACTAGCCATAGAACTTCAGCTTCCTTCCTTGGTCTGTGTGTTTCTGTTATATACCCCTTGTTCTGGTTTTCTAAACGAATGCCAAAATATCTTCAAGTTGTTATCTCTCATGCCTGAAAATTTTAAGTATTTTTCAGTGAAGATATTTCTGATTTTTCCCCAGGAAGCACATTTGAACACTGCAAGGAGAACTGACATTTACAATTGATTTAATTTACATAACATTTTCTGGATACAAAAAAACAAACTTCAAAGGAGAAATCACAGTTTGTTTTATATAGCACAATATCCCAAATAATAAACAAATGTGTCAATAGATTATCTCCTCAGTTCAATGTAAGGTACATCATTTTTTAAGTAATGAAATGCACTAATCCATGTACCAGATGTGAGATGATGTCAAGATGACATTTCAAAGCTCGCCTTACTGCACTCAATCAATCACTCATTTCCTGCATTACAGACTGAATCTAGGGTCTCCTTTATGACAGACACATGGTCCCCCACCAGTCTAAGAGATCATTTGGATGTTTTTTTTTTTCATTTTGAGATAGATTTTTCTGTGTATCCTAGGTTTGTGCTGAAGTTCTGATCTTCCTGCCTCAGCATTCCTACTGCTAGGATTATAGTCCTACATCAACATATGTGATTTTGATTTATGTGTATGGAAGTAAAGATGAAAAAAAGACAAAGAAAGCTTATGCTTTGCTATTTGTAACTTTACAAAAAAGAAATGGTTTTGCAAAATTCCTGCAGCGTAAACTTTATCAGTAGCTAACTTCTGAATATTTCATTTGTGCTTAAACATCTGAAGTCAAACCATTATCATAAGTGATTCATAGGCTGAATATAATTGCAATGTAAGAACCAACTTTTCATAATTTCAGAAGAGAAAGTAAAACTTGAAAATATTTTTAACTACATAATTGTTATCAGTAAGTAAAATTACATGGAATTTGGGTGTGTTTATTTTCTGACTTTATCTTTCAAAAAATTAAAAAAAAGAAATTGTACTCTTGCTGGTAGTTGTGACAATGTTTCTTTTTCAGTTTATTTAAATAATTAATGTGACATTCCCAACTCTTATTTCTTAAGACTGGAAACAGAAAGCAAATTCCAACCCCTTAACCAGATGCACGGGTGTGCGCGAGCGCACAGACACACACACACACACACACACGCACACACACACACACACACTGTGTCACACACACACACACCCACACACACACGGAAAGCGTTGTCCCTAGTGTTTCAGTCCTCAGAGACGGAGTCCATTGGTCCATTGGAGGTTGGCTCTGGCTGCTTCTATTCTTGGGAGGTGGTAGCCTTGTTGTAAGGAGTAGGTCACTGGAGCATGTCTCGGGTCCCTCCTCTGCTTCTTTGCTTCTGGGATGAAATGAAGAGCTGGGTACAACCACAAGATTCCTACTGTCATGTCTTGCTTTGTTGTTCAAAAGCAATGAGCCATGTGATCAGGGCCTGAGATGTTAGAAATGGTTTCTCCTGCGAGTTGACTACCTCAGGTGGTTTTGTCACAGAAGCACTCATGACGTGTGTGCTTTTGGACACCTCCATATCTCATCGGCCCTTTTCCATCCTCTTCTCTAATTTACATTCTAGTTTCTGAACCAAGCAGGAGCTCCTTTCTCAACAGCATATTAATTCCAGATTCACATTGATTATAAATACCAACATTCTGACAGGGAAAAGCTATATTAAAAATTTACAAGATATCTAATCATTTATATAAACTCAATTCATGAAAATAGTATTAGGGTCAGACGGTGACCCTAATAAACACATGACTTCAGGTAAATCTTAAGTGGAAAGATGTAGTGTGTTCACACTTGCATATGAACTCTTACAGCAGTATGAATATCTATATATAGATATAGATAGATATACACACACAAACATACATATTACAGCACACATATATATTACATACATATGTGTATACATAGAAAGAGATGGCTCTATGGGTAAAGTGGTTGCTACTCAAGCATAACAACCCAAGTTCACTCCCCACAACTCATGTGAACATCTTGGCAAGGAAACACCTTTGTGACCCCAGCCCTGTAGACATAGACAGATGGAGCACAGTCATTTGGTATTCACTAGCTACCAATGGTGCTGGGTCTGCTTGAGAGGTAAGGCAGGGATAACATGTCACTTAGTGTTTTGGAAATGACTTTGCGATCTCCATGAACACCTAATATAAATGCAGCATTACAGCAGCTCTTCTCTTGCTTCTGCTTCAGCTATAACAGTGTTTCTGAAAAACAGCTTACACACACGCTCTTTATAATTGCATCATCATTTCTAATACCAAAAGCTTCATGCTACTTAAGCAGTGTACTGCATTTCCCTCCAGGGGCACTATCAGTTACAAAAAAGGAACAGAAACCTCTTTGTCTCAATAAGAAAAGATAAGAGGATTAGGCACTTCTGTCTCTCTCTCTCTCTCTCTCTCTCTCTCTCTTCTTTTCCTCTCTTCTCCCTTCTTTTCCTTCCCTCCCTTCCTCCCTCCCCCTCTGCCTCCATATGTGTTTAAAATGTGACAAAAACTAGAAGCAAGATATGTGATTTGACTTCCTATGTACAAAGGAACCAAGCACACACATCAGTGTAACTGAATAGATATTTATACATATATACACAGAGAGAGAAGATTACCGACAGGAGAGAAAAAAAGCATGGGTGACAACAACAACAATGATGGTTAAGAGGCTGCGGAGCAGTGTGAGATCCTGGCATCTAGGTTCCCGCTGCTGCAGCAGCATCGTGTAGACTGCATACACTCATTCATTTTATTTCTAACAGAATTTGGAAGGTAAGATGATTGATACAACAGTTGTTCTGCTGGGTGAATAAATCCTACCAATTTTGCAGCCAGTCTTCTTGTAACTTCACACAAACAAGATGGGGAAGGAATGACTGAGTCCTCATAAAAAACAATCAATCGCCAATTACCTTCCCAATGTTCCACCTCCAACAACTACATGGAGAATGGAGGAGAACTCTAATATTTATTTTACAGCAGAGAGGAATACTTCACTGCAAATTCTTCACTCCATGTTTGGTGTTTGTCATCTGTGAATCATTTTTGCTGATTCATAATACAAAAACTAAAAATCCCCTAAGAATAGGAGAGATGAGTGGGAACCTCACTGAGTATCAAAATCTAAAAAAGGTGATATTGTATTAATCCTTCAAAGAAGAAAAGGAGGAAGTTATGAGTGAAGTAGCCCAGCCTCTGCCTATTCTTTCTTCTGCTTTGTATATGATTTTAGCCACAAGGCAGAATCATAGACTTGGCTTTTACGTAGGCTATTTCTCCATCAGTCCTTCATTTTCAGTTTCAGTTTCTCTGAAACTTTGCATTTTATACTTTTATTAATAATTTAAATTAACCCACGTACTGCATTTAATTTATGCCATAAATTATGAGTCAAATATCTGCAATGTTTGAAAGATGTAAAAAAATGCAAATGATGAATGGGCTATAACTTGAAGCCTTTCATCAGAAAGCAGCATTTTGAAGGGAGCAGGCTGTAATGTTCTCATGGGGTAGAACCCCAGGTGGCCTAGCCTTCTGGAGAAAGAGGAATTGAGGCAGAGTGGGAGGTGACAGGGTGCTGTTATGACAGACTGGAGTTGTGGAATATGAATCATTAGGCCCCTGTTATTCCTTCTGTGTTAGAGTGCAAGTGTTCTCTGTCTTAAATACAGAGAAGGAAAACCAGAACAGAAATATTCGTCCGTACACTTTTTCAACTTAAATAATTAGGGTCTTTCCTTCACTCTTAAAATGGGAGCTATCGGATCAACTACCTCATATGAATTTAACATCCCATCATGAGGAAGAATGTGCTATTAAAATAAAATCATCTAGGAGGCATGATTGAGTTAACAGATAAGAGATGTGCTTCCTGGACAGCCTGCAAGGGCTAGTGAGATCATGAACCTTAGAATGTAATCTGTTACTGCAACTTTGGTAGGCCAGCATAATTCCTTACTATGTTTCATATCTTATTTCTAGACTCACAGATAAGAAGTCTCTTTCGATGGCAAATGAAGAACATTACAGAAAACTGCAACGGGACACAATGCAGAGATCAACAGATCATGGTGAACCTAGCCCAGTGGCATTTGTATCTATAGCTCAGGGAACATCACACTCTATAGGGCTAACATGATATAAGACTCAGAATACTAGGAATTCTGCTGTGAAACAGTCTCACCTAAAAATGACTGCCTTAAAGAAGACTGGGAAAATGCTAATATCAATAAAGATGTTAACATGAAAAGGGGAAAGTTCACAGGATCTCCATATGTAGATAACACGCTAAACACTGATGATTGCTGGAAGAAGGAGAATTAGCCTCTCTCAGTGACGTGCCCCTCATTGATTGCACAATGTAGAGTGGTTGGCACTGAAGCTATATATACACAAGCAACAAAAAATGGGCTCAGAGATTGTACTTATATGTGTATTCATGCATTCACACTTACGTGTATATGTGGGTATCAATACTAAAGAAAAAGAGGCTATCCATGTAAAGGAGGAGACAAGAATAAGGGTGGTTCGAAGGGGAATAGCAGAGAGGGAGTGGAGTGAGAAGAAAGAGTGTGAAAATGATGTCACTGTATTTCAAATAAGAGATGTGCTGGGTACATTTCTCCTGAAAAATGTATTGAGCTCATTCACCTAATTGTCAGGAAGGAGTGTTGGGTTTATGAGCATAAATATTGAGGAAAGTCAACACAGTCTCAACTATAGAAAACAGTTCTCTTCATAGTCATAGTTTTGAGGGCCATTGGGCTAAATAACTCATAGAAAACCTTGTATCTATTTCAAAAATGTAAATATTTTAAAATAAATGTTTCCTGTAAAATGATATTTAAAATGCAATAATTACAAGTCACAAATATATAGTAATATTTTAGAACTCTTGGGAACTGCCAATTAATACTAAACTATCATGCTTGTATTTAGATTTTCCTCACTGGAGCCATCATTTTTTTTTCAAGTCTAGAATCAATAGACCAGCAGGGAACCAAATATGTAGCCACAGTGACTCAACACAACCACCCATCCGCATTGGCTGAAAAAATTCTCACCACCTGCTAGTTGGCCTCACTCTTGGAGGTCACAGGCAGCTTCACTCCATTTGATCATATTTGTCTAATATTTTGATACTCTCTTCCATGACTATTCAAGCACATTTTCTCACTGTCTTGAATATATTTATGTTACCGTAGAATTCTTCTCCACTTGTTGCCTAATTCATTATTTGGTTTGCAGCAAATGTGACACCACCTTCTTTGCTTAAATTTTCTTCCTATTCTTTACCCAAGTGAAATAAGACATACTATCCTTTGATTCTATTCTAAATTACTCTACTGTTGCCCACAATACCACCTTCTGTGTATAAGCAGGATTTATTACAATGGATTACACTTAGTTTCTTAACTGTTTTCTTCCTATGTGTTCTGGGGGATCCCTGTCACAAATGGACTTCTCATGCTATTTCAGTTTGCTTGTTCTTTCTGCTCTTCCTTATTTCTTAAGCTTTTACATATCAAGTGAAACCAGGATATGGTCTTCAATAGTTCCTTTAGAGAAATTTATTCAGTGCCCTGTGAGAGGTTCAAAAATTTAGAGTTAATTCTTGGGACTGGGGCAAAGTTACCATAGCACAGTTCTTTCAGAGCAAGGGTTCAGCAATCCCCTACCCAGATTAACCTTGGGATGTGACTAGAGTCATGTAGCCTCTAAGGAAGCCTATGGAATGTGTTAACTCCCTCCCCCTTGCTACATCCTAACCTGCTCTTAACAAGGCAGGTATCCTCAGGTAGCCAGATCTGATCATTTGCAGTTTTGGTTCCTGAAAACAAACCAATCATTTTAAGGTCAACTCCCCTAGGGACCCTTTCACCCAATCCGATAGTGCCAAGACTTACACTTCCCTACTTTCGTTTTCACCCCCTTAAAAACCCTGTTCCCCCAGAGCTGGGGGTCGCTTGCCTCTTTGTTCTTGCAAAAGGCAGCCACCCAGCTCGAGTTTGTAATAAAGGCCCTCGTGTGTTTTACATCGGACTCAAAGCCTGTTGGTCATTTGGGGACTCATGATCTGGGCATTTCACCCTGTTACTTATGCCCCATGACTTTATAGATCATCAATTTCTGAAAAATCTAGCTAGATCTACAGTTTAGTACTGAACCTAAACATCAAGATACTAACTCTAGAATTGAGCTAGATATCTAAATAGTATTCAGAATTACAAATAAACAAAAATGAACTTCTAGCTATTGATACATTTCTAAGCCTATAATCCCAACACTTGGGAAGCTGATACAAGAGTATTGTTAATTTTTTGATAGCCTAGCCTACATAGTAAATTACTCTCTCAAAAACCCAAAACAAAACAAAAAGCCAATTTCTTTGTTTGGTTCCTATCCCTCACCAAGAACCTCCTGACTTGATCTTTCCCTTTCTACTTCACCTTGTCGTTTACCTAAACAGAATTTATAGAGATGCCCTAATTTCCTTTTCTTACATATGACATCTAACATTACAATATAAAAATAAAGAATACAGAAGGAGACACACTATATCTAAAAGCTTTTCATGGGAGCATCCATTGGTTCTAATACTTTTCCTCTAGTAGACATATAGTTTATCCTGACACTTATTACAGACATCTGCTCATGCATAACAACATTTGTTTATTCATGAACAATTAATATATGACTACACTGTCTCAGGACATCACACTGTGACTCCGAGATTGTGTGCTGGAAAACCCTGTATCTAGCTGTGCTGTGGCTCAGCCCTAGCACACACCTCACCCCAAGACCTTTATGTAAACAGGATTAAATAAGATCAACAATAGGACAAGAGGCAGAGCAAGCAACCAGTTAACAGCAAGTGAATGCAGGAGAAAACCCAGAGGGTGAAGGAAGTCCAGAGAACTGATAGAGACACAGAAAATAGAAAGTAGGGAAATTCAATTTGAAGGGTTGTTAAGAGCTTGGAGGACACTGAGCATTTCTTTAAGTGTTTCTGTGCCATTCAATATTCCTCTACAGAGAATTCTCTTTTTAGCTCTGTACCCCATTTTTTAATTGGATTGCTTGATTTATTGCTTTTAAACTTCTTGAGTTCTTCATATATTATGGATATTAGCCCTCTATCTGGTACAGGGTTGGTGAAGATCCTTTCCCAGTCTGTAGGCTGTCGTTTTGTTCTGATGACAGTGTTCTTTGCTATACAGAAATCTTTTCAGTTTCATGAGGCCCCATTTAATGATTGTTGATATTAGAGCCTGTGTTGCTGGTGTTCTGTTCAGGAAGTTGTCTCCTGTGCCAATGAGTTCAATATTCTTCCCCATTTTTTCTTTTAACATGTTTGGTGTGTCTGGTTTTCTGTTGAGGCATCCTTAGAAATGCAAATAAAAACGACCCTGAGATTTCACCTTATACCCATCAGAATGGCTAAGATCAAAAAACTCAATGACAATACATACTAGAGAGGATGTAGAGAAAGGGGTACCCTTCTCTATTGCTGGTGGGAATGTAAATTTCTACAACCACTTTGGAAATCAATCTGGTGCTTTCTCAGACAATTAGGAATAGTGATTCCTCAAGAACCAACCATACCACTTCTAGGCATATATCCAAAAGATGCTCAAGTACACAGCAAGGACATTTGCTCAACCATGTTTGTAGCAGCTTTATTTGCAAAGCCAGAACCTGGAAATAAGCCAGATGTCCCTCAACAGAGGAATGGATACAGAAATTGTGGTACATTGAAGGAATACTACTCAGTGATTAAAAACAAGGAAATCATGAAATTTACAGGCAAATGGTGGAACTAGAAAAGATGTTCCTGAGTGAGGTGTCTATCCCAGAAGCAGAAAGACACACATGGTATATACTCACTTATAAGTGGATATTAGACATGTAACTGTTGGTATAATGTTCTTTTGGAATGTATATAATTTACTCTTGTTCATTCAAATGCTGTTTCCTCTACTCCACTATCTGGACATTGCATTGTGTTTCAATCTGGACATTGCATTGTGATGCTTAGAATAAGCATCTAATAAAATCTGTCTAGATTTTGTGTAAATATGCTACTATTTGTTCTCTATATTGTCAATTCAACAACCAGCCAGCCAGTGCTGTACAATGGGGAATATAGGGTGAGACATCCTGGTCCGGAGAGGGGAGTAAAGGGAATTAAATGGGAGGAGGAGAAGGGAGAATCTGCAGAAGAGGTCTTGGAACCATGTGGAGGGATGAACTGGACGTAAGAAATGACTAAAAGAAAGTATAATAGCTAAAATCTGAATGGCAGGAAACTTTATGGGCTTGGAGGTTTAGGATGGAATAACTATTATCCAACATTGTGCTCTATGTTAATAAAATAAATCACAGTCTCTGTGTGGTGATTTGGTTTACGGCTGGTTTAGGGTTAACTGATGATTAACTAAAAGATAAATCAATAGTAAATACTAAAATCCCACAACATATAGGATAAACATAATAAAATCTGTATACCTAAAGAAACTAAGCAAGAAGGAAGACCATGGGTAAGATGATCAACCCTCACTCAGAAAGGCAACGGGACAGACATAGGAAGAGGGAGAAAACAGAGAACAGGACAGGAGCCTACCACAGAGGAACTCTGAAAGACTCTTCTCAGAAGAGTATCAAAGCAGATGCTGAGGATCATAGCCAAACATTGGGCAGAGTGCAGGGAATCTTATGAAAGAATGGGGAGATAGAAAGACCTGAAATAGACAGAAGCTCCACAAGGAGAGCAACAGAACCAAAAAATCTGGGACCAGGGATCTTTTCTGAGATTGATATTCCAACCAAGAACCATTCATGGAGATTAACTAGATCCCCTGCACAAATGTAGCCCATGACAGCTCAGTGTCCGAGAAGGTTCCCTAGTAATGGGAACAGGGACTGTCTCAGACATGAACTCAATTGTTGGCTCTTTGATCACCTCCCCTGAGGGGGAAGCAGCCTTACCAGGTCACAGAAGAAGAGAATACAGCCAGTACTGATGAGAACTGATAAACTGGGGTCAGATGGAAGGGGAGGAAGATCCTGCTTTTCAGTGGATATAGAGAGGGGCGTGGGAGGAGAAAAAGGAGGGTGAGTGGGATTGGGAGGGAATGAGAGAGGGGGCTACAGCTGGAATAATTAATATAACAAAAATTTTTAAAAAGAAACAAAAAAGAGCTTGAAGGAGTTTTTGTTGTTGTTGTTGTTGTTGTTGTTGTTTTCTGGGCTGTCCACTGAGTAGGAAGTAACAACAGTCAGCTGGGTACTTTCTCTGCCTCTTTGAGCTAGGAACCTTTCATCTCAGCGTCTGGCTCATGAGTATTTACTGGTAAAGTAGAACCTTTGAGGCTATGTTTTAAAACAGTATACTTCTGCCACCACTACTTTCTGATCTTAGGTTTCCTTGCTCCTTCTTACCCAGTCTGTTTCTCTTCCTTCATGTAACAACACCTATATAGTACCAGCATATAAATCCAAGGAAAGCATGGGTAATTTGAAGAGAGTTGACTTTCTCTTGTCATTTGGGTACAGTATTTTGAAGCAATGCTGCATAAATTTCAAAGTTCAGGGAAGGTCTCTTTAACATAAGAGCAGTTCTAAAATACAGTTGATGTTATGATGTTATACAATTTTTTATTCAGAGATACTAACTTGTATTTTTTTTTTAGTTCATCCAAGCTTGTATGCTCTACCTTCTGGGAGACTTATGCTACTTTTTGTTCTTCTTTTACTAGCTTTTCTATTATATTCTTTTTTTTCCTGCTTGTACTTTCCCCTCTACATTGATAGTGCAAAGTAGGTACACTGAAATAAATTGCACTATCTGTGAGTTGGTTTTTAAGAGTGTACCAGGCAGACGCCTATAAAAATGCCTATAGTTATAAAACCTTCCTGAAATATCCTTCCCAGGGCTGTAAACTAGCTATTAACCTGGGCTAGACAAATTGTTTCCAAGCTTTTGACACACTTGCAAGAAAACATGCAGGGTTTAAGACAAAACAATTATTAGAAAGGACGACTACTATTGTTCACATAGTAACAAGTGTAAAAAGAACAATCGCCCTATTATCTGGTGATAGGTGGTCTATGCAACAAATGCAGACCAGGTATTTGCTTTTCTGGATATACTCATAATGTTTCAGTACTCATACAAACAAGAACTTATTTTTATCTTTTGTAAAGACCTTTCTATATCCTTTTTTTTTTAGCAATGTTTGCAGAAGTCAAGCTTTTGCAGATGATGGTATGAGCCAATCTGTTGATTCCTTTACAAAGCGTACTGTTTTCAAGTTGGAGCTTCCTGCCTTCCATGGCAACTTGTCAAAGCGCTTATACAAGTAGAGGTTTTACTTTAATAGATTAGTGCCTTGTGGTGAGCCAGTCAAAATGTAGATATGGACTATTTTAATTTATAAAAATCTGCATGTGGAATTATCGTTTCCAATAGGACAGACTGTGGTCATATTTTTTTCTTCTGCCAGAGAAATGAATCACATTGGGAATTTTCACCTCCCACATTTTTCATGTACTGCTAAAGAAAGATACAACTTCCTGGCAAAGCTCTATAATTTTTTATGGAAGCAACCTTTCAAACACTAAAAGAATTATCTCTGTACTCTACACCATATAATTATACCACTTGTGTAATGTATCATCTTTGTGCCCAAATCAAATACAATTTGCAAGCCTATCAAACCTTCCCAGCCAAAGGGATGCATATGTCACAGGGGAGTGCTGCTGTTCTGTGTCAGTCACCAGATGTTCCACAGCAGTATCTTTTTAGTATTCTGTCTTTAAAAGCACTGTGGCAGCAGCGGTGAAGAATGGTGTCACAAGATACATCCCACTGATTTGCTAAAAGAAAATTTCACTGTAAGCAAAGGAAAGGATGAAAAGCCTTGGGGATCCAGCTGTAATCCTCTGGTGTGACTGCACCAAGGAAGGCACCAGGAAGTCCTAGGGTGCCTATTCATATGCTTCCTGCATCAGGCAAATGGCTAGATTGGATGATCACCTGTTATCAAAAGACTCAAAGCCATGTCATTCTGAACTACTTACTTCAAGGAATCACTTCAAGGAGGTTACATGTGACATGGGAAAAAGGTCTTTGGTTAATCAGCTACTTAAAGAATCAAGTGATTTTCAAATCTCACAGGCTATCTGCATTCTTTACAGGCTGTTTTTCAGACGATGTTCCTGGTACTATGGTTAAGGAGATTTGTTTTGGAGGTTTGTGTTTATGATATGTAAGCATAGTTTTGTTTTGATCCCAGGTATAGGATATGGGGCTGATTCAGACTGTCCACAGCAGCAAACTACTTGCTTCATGCAGGCTCTAAGAGGAGCACTTTACCAACTGCAGATAGTTTAAACCTGAGGACTCCTGAGAGGGAATAAGGCCAAAGCCCAAGGACTGTTGAAGGGGCTCTGAGAAAGACAAAGGCTGCTGTTGATACAGTTGGAAGAGAAGAAGTTGGAGAAACCCTGAAAAGAAAATTGGACTTGCCCCCAAAGAACCATACTACCTTAACCAGCAGGAATTAGCTAAAGAGAACAGCAACGCCCCACTAACAGTTCTCTCCTACCTGGTATTGGGGTGTTGGAAGAGATTGGGATGGAGAAGGAAGGAAGAAACCAAAGGCATAAGAAACCAAAATAAAATAGAGTTAAAAAGCACGCCAACAAGTGGCGCCCAGACATCAGGCTTCGATTAATGACTAATGGTGTAGAGTAGACAGCAGAGTAGAGAGAAATTGAATATATTGTTTCAGAATATGAGGGAAGGGTTTATTGTGGCTGCTACCACTGCTTTCTCTCCAGCTTTACTCCCAGAGGGGATTCTCTGGTTTTGCTCTGTTGTCTTCATGCATTCTGTTTTAAGGAAGGTTCTGAGAATGGTTAAACAAATGGAAAAGTTGTGAGTGGATATACCAGGATTTGAGAAACAAACAAAAAACCGTAAGGTTCACTCGTTTTAGAAATGATGGCAGATTTGGCAACGCAACTAGAGAGCTTGCAGATAGAGATAAAAACACTTGGGAAGCGAATAGCAGTGCTGGAAAGGGGAGCAAAAGGGCTTAGACTTGTTTCAGACCTGGTAACTGAGAGTAGTTTCCCAGCAATTGCTACCATGCACTTTTGGTGTCAATTTCCCAAAGCTCCTGGGTCGAGTGGAAGCCGAAAGGAGCAGAAGGCTCTTCAAGGCGAACGTTAAAGAGAGACAGTTGGTTTCAAGATAAAGGTTAGTTGGGATCAGGGCAGAGTTCGCTTTAGCTGCTTCCTGCTGGTTAAGGTAGTAAGTATCCTTGTGGCAAGTCCGAATTTCCTTTTAGGGTATCTACAACTTCTCATCCAACTGTATCAGCAGCAGCCAGGAGCAGCAGCCCCTCCCCCACAACACTCTCTGGGTTCTGGCTTTTATTACCCCTCCAGAGTCCTCAGGTTTAAACTATCTGTAGCTGGCAAAGAGGCCCTCTCAGAGCCCTCATGAGGAAACATAGTTTGCTGCTGTGGACAGTCTGAAGCAGTCCCACATTCTACCCCTGGGATCAAAACAACATATTTACATATTTACATATTACATATTTACATATCTACAACATAGAGTGCTTTCCAAAAACGTGTCTTTCTCCTTGTTTCTCCAGTAGAACTGCTAGTCCCTTGGCCACTTATATACCTATCTTCAAGGATTTGTTTTAAGAAACAAATGCTAGATTCTCATTCTCTGTAACGCCACGGTCCCTACTATACATCATGTTGGAGCGATGGAATAAGTATATTCTAGCTAAAATTGGAACCATTTTAAAATATTAAGTAATACCACCATGCCTATGATCTCTTTGTTTCTCAAAATAAATTCAAAATCCTTAAGATAACGAGGTCCTGTTGTTAGTATACCTCTGGCCTGCCCTAAAGGACTTAGCAACTGTTTACTTCACCTGCAGCCACAGCCATTTATGAGGAGTGCGCAGCCTGATAAGATCCAGCCTTCACCCCAGCGCTCTCTCTTTTTCTCGCCCTCTCTCCTTCTCTCTCTGTGCGTCTCTCTCTTAGTCTCTCTCACTCTGTGTCTAGTTCTCTGCTCCTGCATTTTCCTCTGTCCGCAGCACGTGTCCCCAGCTCTCCTTCTCTCTGCTCCTCTGTTCTCTGACCTCACGGCTCTACTTTCACCTGTCTGTCTACTTGTCTCCATGTCCGCTTGTCTGCCTCCTTTCTTTTCCCAGGTCTTGCTCTTTTCCTCTCCCCAGTAAACCTCTTTTACACAGGTCTGTGGCAATTCTCAGGTCACACCTTGGCATGGGCCTGCCCAATGTCTCCTCCCGACCCTCTCCCCCAACCCCCGCCAAACGTACACCCCTGCCCCAAGTGCCCTGCTGCATTGTGTTTCATAGCACATGTTACTGATGGAATCCTCCCATGGAAGTTGAGCTGTCAGAAGCTACTGGGTAAGGACATGACATTTAGCTGCTTCCAGAACATTTGAAAGTCTAATGTACTATTTATTAGTTAAGTGCAGTACTTAAACAGTATTGTTATTATTATTTTTTGCTTTACACAGTTTTTTTATAAATGATATCTCTTTGTACAAAAATGACTTTCTTGACATAGACACAGCCTGAGCATCTGGGAACAGTGGATGGGTTTTTAAGAACCAGCTGAAACACCTAAGTAGGATTTTCAGCTAGTAGAATATGAGTCTTTATAAATCAATCTTTATACATGTCTGTAAAGTTACTGAAATCAAAGGTTTATAATCCTTCTGATAGTAACAATTTAGGAGGAGCCATTAGCTAACTTCAAGGGAATATGTAGAACGCAGAGAAAACATTGCATATACATATCAAAGGACCACACGGAATTATGTTTGTATGTTTCTACTAAAAATGAGCAAGTACTATAAAATATTTGAACTAATAAAATTGAAGACTAACAAAGGAGCTGTGAAGTAAGAATGGGCAAATGAGGAACCCATCACACCCTTTCACTTTCATATCAGGTTCTTCTCACAATCTCAGCCTGGCCTTTAGGTCTAAGGAAGTTCATAGTTCAGGATCTTGCTCTGTTACCACTCAGCCTTTCATTGCTACGTGGAAACACTGAGTCAAAATCTTGTTTAAACCCCAGGATATGACTTTCTTAATCATTTTTAAATTTTCTTCTCATAGCCATGCAGAAATTGTGCAGTGGAAGAATGTGGGGCTTCTGCTGTCTATTTTATTTTGCCTATTTTCTTCCCAGGAATATTCAGATATTTATATATGTTATCTCTATTACAAACGACTTCTTTGGATGTGAAATGAGTGATCTGAAATTGATGTCCCTGTAACCTTTGCACTATCTCTCGGTTTCTAAGGGTTTAATAAACCGTTCTTGCAATGTGAGGAAGAGTTATAGTAAGTGATTAAAATCCTGACACTAAATACTGTCTAATTCTGGGCTTTGCAGAAGTGTCATTTTGAAGAAGAAATGTAAGCATCCACATTTAGCTCCCTAATGTAATTTAAGCAAAATGACAGAAGCACTGATTCGATACCATTACCAAATTGGTTTGTCCTTAACCTCCAGCATAGCACTCCATTAAATTACACACTTATTAACAATATACTTGAAAGTGTGTTTGCAGAAATAATCTTTGTAGAATTTAATTATAAATCATGTATTTATCCATGTATAGTAAAGTATTTTCAACATGAAAACGTGGACTTTCAATGAGCTAAGGTATTACTCTACACATGTATGATAAAAATTGTCTCCTTGTCTTGGCTGTACCCAATATCAGTTGGATGTGTTTTCCCCCCGCTTCCTCCTCTAAACAGCTTATACACATCACCTCAAGCTTCACCCACCCTCTAAGCATATACACATCTTATAATCTTTCTCCTTCCACTGTGTGCTTGCTTACCTCTACACACTAAACCTTTTGCTCTATAGAATACTGTTTCTCTCCTGGCCCTAACTCTGAAAGGCACCCCTTCCCACAGCCACCACACATTGAAGGGCACGGCCATGTAGTGAAGAGTGAGACAGTCCCCCAGGCAGCTAAAGACTTGTGACCAAGGGCACCATTAACACTTTTCACTGTTACTTCCCAACATTTCTTTGGATTCTACCTTTCTCTCCTCTCTAGGTATGTGCTGTGAGACCTCAGATTTGCTGTTTACAATTTACTCCCATAAGGGAATACTTTATCCTGCAGCCTCCAGAATTTGGATTTCACTATTTTATATTACATTTTGTTCAACTCTTCTATACTGTCTTTTACAAATGTGCTTTCTGTTTCCATTTCAGTTATGATGACATCATACAAGAATGTATAAGAAAACTTTTTTCTATTTTACTTTTATATGTAAAAGTAAAAAATAAAGTTTTATACTGTTACTTATATGTGTAGGTATATATTTGTGCTTTGGAATATAATAACCAAATATGTAATTATACAATTTAGATAGTAACATAGCTGCTAGTTATTTTGTCTGGGAAATGTCTCAGGCTCTTCCTTTCCTTTCTTCTAGTGCCTGAGGCTTAACACTGCTAAATTCATCCTACAGGGCCTACTTTAAGATCTGAAAAGAATGTCTTTAGTTTTAAGGAACAACAAAATAATTTTAAGACTTTATTTTAAGTAACGCTTTCATTGAAATGTAGTATTTAAAAATATTTTTCTCTGAGCTGTCTTACCTTTAGGATTTACTCAGTGCAGCACCATCCACTAAATCCTAGTGTCTTCTAAGACTTTACTGCTGTACTGCTGTGTGACAGTTTCCTGGAGAGATGTGGCACACCCCTTCCCACTTTTCCCATGTGGGAAACCAGAAGAGATTAAAGTATTGAGTGTACCAAAGTCCAACCTGGGAAATGATTATGTTTATTGGGACTACTCTTGGGACTAGGGGTTACTTCCAGAAGCATGGATGACTCAATGGCCAGGCTCTACAGGCCTCTTCCAGGTAGCTCATTTCATTAATTAGTGTCTTCTCTATGCTCATTAGCTACTCAACCCCCCAACTGCTTATTGCTTCAGCAAACTTACGGAGGGTTCCTTGAGAATCTTGTATGTTTCTGCTTTTCCAGTCATGTAAGTGTATTTACTTATTGAATCCCAGGAATCTCCCTAGTCCTCAGAGTGAAGTTCCAATTGAGAGAAACTGTTAAGAGGAAGGATGCTTCCCTCTTTGTTTTTAATGTTGGCCTCTTTTCTAATTTTCTATTATTATAATTTATTCAGTTTGTATCCTGATTGTGAACCCCTCCCTGGTCTCCTCTCAATCCTACCCTCCTTCTCTCTTCTCCCTCTATGTTCCTCCCTTAGTCAAATGATAGGTGAGGTCTCCTTCCCTTCTATCTGACCCTAGCCTATCAGGTCATAGCAGTATTGTCTTCACAGGTAAGCTGAACAGAAGGAACAGAAAGTTTTGTGTGGTGCCTATTCTTGACATCAATTGTGCTATCGTCATCAAATAATGCCACCAGTAATTTTAAACATTGAAATTACGGACATTAAGATGAATATTCCTCATTTACAAATATTTTGGCAAAAGAGAAAGAGTCAATTCATCTTAGAATATTATCATACTATAGATATTATAGTTTTAATCTGAAAGGCTCCCTCCTCTGCCACACACAAATGTTTGCATGCTTGATCCCCCAAAAGATGACAATGTTTTTGGGAATTGATGGAGCTTTGAAGACTCGAGTTCCAGATGTTGGATAAATTTGAGTAAGAATGAGTCTTTGAACACTTTGCCCAAAACCTGTTTTGGCCCTGATCATTTGTTCTTAAACTGACACATACTTCCAACACCACAGCCTTTTCCGCGCTTGCCTCACAACACTGGAATAAAGCGATGAACTAATGTAAAACTTAACTCTTTAAGTTGATCTATTAAACTAATATGTACAACACTATCTGGAGTTAAGAGGAAGATGGTTTAGGGATGGATACAGAGAGAGTTGGATTGGGAGGAAGAAAATGAATGTGATCATATGTCTTTGTATGTGTTCATGTATGTAATTCTCAATGACTCCCTAAAAATCTGATAAAATGGGGTAACATCCAAACCATAATATTCCGAAGTTCCCAACAGTTCTTTGGCATTTTCAAATGTTAGGGCATTGAGATCTGAAGAGATTTGAGTTTCAGCTAAGGAATTGTTCTCTGAACCATTCCCTGAATAAAAGAGACACAATGTAATTCTGAGGTCCTTCAGACATAATTCCTGTCGTTTTATTCCAGTGCCTTCCTTGTCCATACTTCCTGGCTCTGCATAGTACCCAATGTTCTGGAGATCAGCACTCAGGCAGCGTCTGTCACTCTTAGTGAAGGCATGCTTCCTAGTGAAAGGTGATGTTTCATCTTTCCAGTATAGGTATTAGAGCTTTCACATGAGATTGAGCCTGCTGTTCAGAACCAGGTTGCAAATCCATTGCAACCCTTTTCCTACACACAATTTTGTGCTAAGTTCTAGTAACTAACATCATGATTTGAACAGTTTCTTGTGTGTTAATCAGACCTGTATCCCTGTGACAATGTGCCTGTGATAACTTAGAGCATGACTGTTTTGCTTTGGACCACAGTTTCAGATTTCTAAGCCTCAGGTCTCTTAGGTCAGTTGCATGTGTGTGACATGCGACCTTGCAAAGAATAAAGCTTCTTACATCATGGTGAGCATGCATCTAGGAAGCAAAGGGAATTGGAGAAGAGGTATGGGTCCCCACTGTCTGCTCAAAGGCATTCCTGTAGTGACTGACTTTTGAGGATTTTCAAGAATTCAGCCATAGTGCTTTGTGTGTTTTTATGCGAAACATGCTGCTGTGTATCTAACCCATGTAGATAGTTTTTCTAATTTCCCAAACTGTGTGAAAACAGTAATAAGTACTTCCAAATATTGCTTTTAAAAAAGAACAAGCATGAAACCCATCATGTTGATACATGCCTATAATTCCAACAATTGAGAAGAAGGTGGAGACGGGAGGATCAGAAGGTCAAGCTTATCCTCAGCTACATAGCAAGTTCCAGTCTCAGATACCCAAAACTATCTCAAACAAAAACAAACAAGCAAACAAACAGGGCTGGGATGAGCCTTTACAGTAGATGAGAAGCTAAGATACAAACATTTTCATTAATTTTATCAGATATTTCTTCTCCTTATATATTACAATTAATTATTTCTGGGAGTAAATGGGAAAGATAGAAACTGACTATGCTACACAATTTTTAAAAATCACACTTATCAAATATCTACTGATAATTTGTTCCTACATAGTTTTCATAATTACTAGAAATTCCAAATAATTATAATAGAGAGAATCATAACATTAAAACATTCTAAAATGTAATAATTTTGTGGCTTATCCAAAATTAGTGTTTTTCCTCACAGTCATTTGTTACTGACAAAACAGACTTATAGATTACTGGTGTTTATACCATTTTCAGTGATCTGTTATATTTACACAGGTTATTGGATGAAAACATTCCCAAGTCTGGGTTAATTAAAATACTCACTGTTCAAAGTATAATGTGTGGGAATCATAACTCATACACTTCAGGTTGAAATAATTTCTCTTGTGAAATATTTAGCAGATACTTTCTTATTCACTTTTTATGGAAGCCACACAATACTACATTTTTATAAGACCTTACAGAAATGTCCAGAAGGAACAAATCCATAACAAATTAAGTGAAGTCCTGTAGAGCCTGTCCATATTTCATACAGTAAGGCAGAGCTTTACTCTATACTTCAGAGATTTATCTGATGGCTTTACATCGTATTTATTTTCTTGTCAGTGCAGTGAACTTAAGAATTATTTCCAAACAATTTACCATTTTCTCACTGGGACTAATTACAGAGCTCTTTAATGTAAATTACAGGAAATTGATATTGAAGCCATGTAAGCTCGGAAGTGTTGTCCCTTCTCATTTACATAGCATGTGGTCCTTTATCAGCATGCAAGCATGTGTGCACCTTTATACACAAGGATACTCACATGTACTTATGACAGTTCCTGCTTCTTTTACGTCATTTAACCATATGCCAAAGTATATGAAATCTTTTAGGCAACAAAAATAGCCTATATTCCAGTTTCTAGGTTTTCACTTATTTGATCACATTTTATGATTATTGCACAAGGTCCACATAGTTCATAACCATGGGTACAGGTTCCTTCTGCTTTGTATAGAATCATGGAATCATGGAGTATGCTGATAAACTAACAGGAAGAATGATATGGAATATTTGCCTTAGTATTTAGTTTGGGTAAATCACCTCTTCACTTGGCTCACTTTCTGCGCAACTCTGCTTTGGGCTATTTTTCTAATCTCACTTACTGGATGAGACTCATTTACCCAAATTATTTATAAGTGTCACTCTCATTTTGTTTTTAATAGCTTCAGATATTTCTTGCCTCCTCACTTAGTAATATCCTACAATCCTGTTCATATATAGACCCATGCTTGGAGGATGGATAGACTTGAGACATTGGTTAATGTTTGACAATGTAAACCAATGTTTAACATTGGTTAATTGGGTAATGGCTCAATACTATTAGGTGTTTGTTTAATGAATATATATTTGTTTTCCTTGAAAAAAAATAGTTGTGGAGATGGTTTCCTGATTCATCAAGGGTTCTATACCTCAGAAGATTCTACCTGGTTCTAGAATCCCACCATTCACTCATGCTTCTGGAATCAGAGGCTCAGTATCCATCTGCCCCACAGTATTGCGGCTCCTCTGAACTCCCAAAGGGACACACATAGTTTTGCTTTGTTAAGGCGCAGTACTAAACACAGAGTGACAAGAAAATGAGAGGTTACTTTAAGGAAAACCAATTCCTGTGAAGGCATTTTTCTTAGGAGAATAAACTAGTGAAAGTTTTCTTAGTATAATTTTTATTACATTGATTTATTCTGTGCACACAATTTATTCTGTTTTAACAATATGTGTAAGGAATGTGTTCCACAGTGTGCAAGTGGAAGTCGGGGAACTACTTGTAAAGCAGGTTCTTTGCTTTCACCATATGGATCTCAGAAATTAAAATTAAGTCCTTAGGTTTTGTGGCAAACACCTTTACCTACTAAGCCATCTTCCTGGCCCAAGAAAAATTAAAGTCCTTTAATTGTACATTACTCTCCATTTCACAACCATACTAGAACTTTCTGTCATATCTCTTCTGTTATGGGATGAATTGTGTTCCTCAGATTTCACACTGTGAATTCATATTATCCAATACCATGGAAAATTACCCTACTTTGAAATAAGGTCTTTAAAGGCCTAATTAAAGACAAGTGAAGCCATATATTCTAGTCAAAATCTATGGTTACCGCTGTCTTTCTAGGAAGAAGTTAGGATACAGCCACAGAAAAGGTCCTTTCTCCATGGCCAGGAGAGGCTACAGGGAGAATCATGTTGTCTTCACCTCAGTCCTCAACTGCAGCTTCCAGAACAAGTAGAAAAGAAATTTCTATTGTCAAAGTGAACCAAGCAATGGTAGGTTTTACAATATTCCCATTAAGCACTTGAGAGGTAAGAAATTCACCCAAAAAAAACCCCAGCAGATATGACATTCTTTGCCATACATTTATGTTTGTGACACAATTCAAAATAAATTAACAATACTAAAGCACTGAGTGAATATCTTGAACTCTGAGAATAAAACATGAAGAAATGTTTCCCAAATGAGAGAACTTTTCATGATTCCATGTTAGTCAAAGAATTTTGGATAGAAAGGACAAACAAACAGAAACAAAATCACACACACACACACACACACACACACACACACAAACACACTGTATTTGAAGTATTTAAGGTTGCTGTATGAATAGGATTCATAAGTTATAGCTTGTGTCAAACTTTCAAGAATCTGCAAAAGCACAGGGATTAGAGACAAAATTTCCGTCCAAAGATTTGTTTAAAACCCACTAGTCTAAAGAGGAACTGCAAGAAAGGACACACCAGAAGGGACTACACTCAAACCACAATGTGTGTCCTATGTTAAATTCATTATATTTTACACTTTCCATGCATTACTAATAGTACAGTTCCACAAAGCCGTGAGTGAAATTGGTACAAACCAGTTTACCTGTCAGAACTATTTAAAGTGTAGATCAAAAATGATCTTTTGTGGAGGAAGAACATTTGATCATTGCTATTGCGCCAAATTTTCGGTGTGTTGCAGTGAATGTGAAGTCCCACTTATAACTGGTAATATCACGATTAATCATTTTGTGGCAAAGCAATCCGTTAATGCTGAACTGTCTCCCATCTTGACTCACTCCTGATTGATGAATAGCACTATTTTATTCTTCCCAACTACAGAACTTCCTGTGTTCAGTTTAATTAATCTGTGGTATTATTTTTACAAACTGCTTCCTCTGTGTGCATGCTTATTGCCTATTGCTATTGTCCAACATAA
Organism: Pachyuromys duprasi; assembly: GCA_028658305.1. Lineage (NCBI taxonomy): Eukaryota > Metazoa > Chordata > Mammalia > Rodentia > Muridae > Pachyuromys > Pachyuromys duprasi. Next base: position 6,321,559 of record CM053766.1, on the reverse strand, counting down.
CAGCCATTGTTTTCATTAGATCAGCATTAGCCACATGAAAGGGACTCTGAATACTGGGCCTGATAAGTATTTAAAGACCCTCACAAAAGGAGAGTGTGGACCCTAACTTTCCTTTCTGTCCTGCACCTCTCACACAGCTGTATGTAATTCTGTCTTAATTGCATGTCTCCTATCTCCAGGAAGTTTTCTTGTACACGGTCTGTAGAAGGTCAACAGAAGAAGGACCTCCATTTATGAAGCTAAGGAGAAATTGTCCTACACACCCAGGTAAGACATTTTGTTGGTGCTGCTTCTTTAGGGTCACCTATGCTCCTATAGCTAACTACTCACTCATGCTCCATAACTACGATCAATAAACTCATTGGTCCCCTAAGTTTAACTTTGGTAGACTAGCACTCTGGTCTCTTATTGGTGCCCTATGAGGGAAAGGAATACTTACTTATGTGTCTTCAAGAATGATGTGTACAGAGAGTGAATGGCATTGAAGTTCTCTTGGTTCTGTAGCAAAGTGACCTGAATTTTGGAGTTCTTTCTTAAGTTATTTTGAAATCTCTAGGTTTTGGAATTGGCCTCTGACTCAGTTTTGTGTGGACTCAGTCAATGTTGACATGAAAGAAAGGCATGATGTACCATTTCCATTTGAAGCTCTTTCCCTTGTTGTGTGATTAGTGAATGGTTGTTTCCTTCATGTTTGTATGGGACATTCAAAGAGACTGTTGCATTCCTTATAATCTCTTGAAAGGATTTCTCGAGAATAATTAGAGCTAACAGATTAAAGATGTTCTTGCTGTGTATAATGTAGAACAAGGCAGAAGTGTTAATATAGTAATAAAGTCTGTGGATGAGGAAACAGCATGAAAGAAGTCCAGAAAGAATGTTAAGAGTCAGAGGCTAGGGAGGAGTGCTGCGAAATAGTGTTTTCTGGACACGACACAGTCGTTGTATTCATAAACTCAAAGCAGCTATGTTAACTGATAGCACAAGACCAAGACAGTTAAAGCCCTAGCACTGGCCAGGACTGGCAGCAAACGTCTTTAATTCAACACAGTGAGTTCCAGGACGGACAAGGCTGTGTAGAGACATGCTATCTCGGAAAAGAAGTCCAGCACAGAGGGTGTAAGTTTCTCCAGGAAAACCTGCACCTGAGAAGCTATCGAAAATTTACCGTTGCTGGGGGAATAACTGCTTTTCTTTGGGGATATTGTCATCTAGATGTTGCCAGTGTCCCAGAGGAAGTCCCCAACCCCCATATCTGTCATATATGGGCAACACTAATTGGACTAAGTGGAATATATATATATATAATGTGTGTGTATAATATATGTATGTAAAGATAACATGAAGTTGGGGAGAAAATGTGTTCGGAGAAGCCTCTCAGAAGTCAGAGGAATGGAGGGTGGATACTGAGCCGTACATAGCAAACTCTTAAGGTAGTTTTAAAGGGTAAAAGTATGTATATGCTTATTTATTGACTTGAAAGCAGGATTTATGTAGAACCGGGCAGAGCTCTCGTTTTGGAAACATTGCTTTATGTCTTCCTGTCAGTTTTGTTTTTCATTTTTTCTTTCTTCTACTTTTTTAAAAATAATTTTTATTTTTTATATTAATCACAAGTAATTTACTTTGTATCCCAGGTGTAGCCCCCTCCCTCCCACCCAGTCCCACCCTCCCTCTCTCATCTCCTCCCTGCCCCTCTCCAAGTCCACCGATGGGGTGGTCCTCCTCCCCTTCCATCTGACCCTAGCTTATCAGATATTTTCAAGACTGGCTGCAATGTCCTTCTCTGTGGCCTCACAAGGCTGCTCCTCCCTCGGTGGGGGCAGAGGAGGTCAAAGAGCCAGCCATTGAGTTCATGTCAGAAATAGTCCCTGCTCCCCTTACAAGGGTACCCAGTTGGATACTGAGCTGACATGGGCTACATCGAACAGGGATTCTAGGTTACATCCATACATGGTCCTTGTTTGGAAAAACATACTCATAAAAGACCCCTGTGCCCTTATATATTTGGTCCTTGTAGTTGACATGGTTAAAGACATTAATTTATTAGCTGTTTAATTTTTATTTTAGTGTAATAAATAAACCTTAATATCAACAGATATTTAATATCAGAGATGGAAGAGGCAGATACTATTGCAATTGCCATTAGGCAAATTGGAATTTACATCTATAAAGTAATTTGCTGAAGACACAGAACCCATAGTGGTTAGCTGGAATTTGAAGCCTACCCTGTCTTCTTTATGGCTTTAGGTGATGTTACTTGTGACAATACACATCCATCATCCTGATAACCCAGTTGCTTTAATCACTAAGACATAGTGTGTTTTGGATTTCTGTACAAATCTGGCTGGCCATTCCCAACAATGTATTTCTTGGTCTTGATGCTAGTTCACTGGGCTCTGCTCTCAAATCTGTTACAAAATGGCCTGGCTTTTAGAGTCAGTCCTCTTCTGTTATTTGTCTTCTCTCACCATCTGGTCTCCAGTGAGGCCACCTATGGCCATCAGGTGTGATATTTGCTTAGCTGTGAGAGGATAAAAAGAACAATAACAGTACAGTGTGGGCATTAGACAGGAAAGCCCCTGCCATCACACAGTACCTCCAAGTCCATGAAACAGTGATCTAAATACATTTGCTTTATTTTTAACACCCTATGTTTGGGGGAAAATATTTTTGTTTTTCCTCAAAGGGAAAATTGTCAAAAGTAAAACTAAAGAGTTCCTGATATATCAGTTCACAGAAAAGAAAGCAGAGTGAGAAGGTGTAAAGGAAAAAAAAACAGGGTCATGTCCCTCAGGCTGGCAGTGAAAGTCTCAGTATGGGGCTGTTGTGGTGTGATGCTCCTGTCGTGAAAAATAATGAAGGAGTACACATCCCCCAGAGCTGAGGCAGGCTCACAGGGCAATCTGAAACCCACACTGGAACCATTCATGTTGAGGGAAGATTCAGAGTGAGATTTTAGTTTTTATTTTTCTATTATCAACCTTCTTTCTTTAAAACATCTTTTATTAAAATGTGGATAAATTGAATAGTCCTATGCAATTCAGTTGAGTAAATTCAAAATAATTTGTATTCTCTGAGCTAACATAAAGTATCAGAAGGCCCAAGTCAGAGTCAGAGCACTCCTTTGTATTAACTGGGGTGAAATTCTATGAATAATGCAATGTCAGTACTCATAAGGGACAAGAAAAGTTGGTAGATAGTTGAGCTCATTGGCAAATTTCTCAGATCTTCTGTCTTCACTGGGAGATGGTTTTGTGTGAAACTGAATCTGTGAGGTTGTGATGCACATAGGAGCAAAAGATATTTGAACATGTTGTAAGAGTGAATGTCATGTGTCAACATGACTGGAAAATAAGTGCCTGGCTAGCCATTGACTGTTACTCTGGGTATTTCTGGAAGAGCATTTATGAATGAAGTCAACATGTTATTTGTTGAGTATGTCTTGAGTAATTTAGGTGGGTCTCATCCAGTCAGTTGAAAGTCTAAAAAAAGCACAACTCCAATCTTCTACCACTTGAGACGAAACTCCTCCTGCTGCACTCCCTTAGAGCTGGGATGTCAACTTCTGCCTTAGGATCTCCTCACTTTCTAGCTTGTTACTGTAGGTCATAGCCAATTCCTAATAATAAATGTGTCCACCCATTATTGCCACTGTTCCTTGGGAGAAGCCAGCATAATACATGTATAAAGGAAGTCATGCCAAACCCAGTACTGCCACTTTTCTATCCAATTTACCGCACAGCTAATGTTATGTTTTCTACTGGGCAGTGACCACAAATCTCTAGGTATGAAGTTTATTTAACACGTGGGTTCTGCTAAAACTCTCGTTAGTAATGCTGTTTTGTTAGCCTCTACTATCTTTTTTTGCTGTTTAGGAAGACGTCTGCAGTAGAGTGGATAGAGGACTTACCCTGGTGCTTCCTTTCCAAGGTGTCTGATAAAGGAAAAATTAGGCCTCAAAACAGTCGCTGGCATCTTCTTGGTCATTCGATCTATGGAAAGAGATGCACATGTCACCAAAAGGCGCTCAGACGACAGGAGAGTACCCACTCCAGGTCTGAGGTCTGCTTACCCTCTGACCTCTTCTCAAGAAATCACCATGGTAAAGTGACAGGTCAGCCAACTCTTACTTCCCTACCAGCAAGGAGATTTGAATTATTTGGAGGAAATACAAATTATTGGTGATGGTTCACCAATTGCCTACAGAAGCATATAATAGCAAAAATAAAAAAAAAAGAAACCTCAGAGGAAAAAAGAAGAAGAACAACAACAAATAGAATTTCCCAAAAGGTGTTTAGCATGGGATGAAGCCTTCTTAGAACAACAGTTACACTTTTCATTCACATCTTGTGGACAAGAACACACAAACGGTTGTCTGCAGACGTCTGTCTGTCTCCTTTTTTTAAATGTAATTTATTTATTTTTATATCAATCACAGGTTAGGTACTTTGCATCCTGTCTCTTACAAACACACACACACACACACATATAAACACACACAACCCAACTTCTAGGTGCAACATCTAGGCGATGAAAGCTGTCACTGTTCTCATCAAGCAGGCAGAAGGCACATTTCCCAGTTTCCAGCACACAACTTAATTAAGCATCCAGCAAACATCATCTTTAAAATCTGTTCATATCATACATTTAAAAGAACTCCATACGTTGCTTTTAAAAGACTATCAGAAAAAAAATGTATGTGGAAGAAGATTCTTCCCTTTAAGGATAATTTAATAACTTACAGATTTTAGTGAACCACTTTCTAACTGCAAATTCTTGTTTGTTCTGTGGAAGAGGGAGCTAATCAGGTTTTATGGCTCATGGGATACCTTTTATGATGTTGGTGTGTGCATAAAAATGATGGAAATCTGTAGAAATAAAAAGGTTTTGGTAGACAGTAAAACATTTTAAATGCTTCATATTTTAGTTCTGTTTTTGCAAAGCATTGATTTAAGCAGACTCTTTCCACTACAAAAAAGCCAATGCAAAGAAATGTTTTGATAACAAGAAATTTGGCTTAGAATTCTACAGTTATATGTATCAGAATTTAAAGCAGACACGTTTGTGCAAACTTTACATTTTTCTATTTCTTTCTTTTTTAAATTAAATTTATTCACTTTGTATCCCAGCTGTAGTCCCTCCCTCATCTCCTCCTGATCCTACTTTCTTTCCCTCTTCCCCTCCTATGTTCTAAAGCTGTTCATCAGAAGGAACTGGATTTTCAGCCTCACCCACACGTACCCACCCTTTAATTTCAGCCTATTTTACAAAGGATAGTAGGGCCATCTCTTCAGAAGGGGACTGGAGCTAGTATGGTTATCTTGAAAGATATCTGGGCTCTGCTGAAGCCCATTAAATGAAAACTATTTTCTTTTGGGCAAAAGAATAAAATATACTTCTAATCTTAGGTGGAGACCTAACTTTGCAAGCTACTCAAAGCATAAGAGTTTAATAAACTGATTAAATTAAATTTTATGTGTATGAGAGTTTTCCCTGCATGTGTATGTGTGAAAATGAGCCTGTCTGGTTCCTGCAGAGGCCAGAAAAAGGCATTAAATCCCTAAGGGTTATGAACATGTTACTCTTTCCTTCCCAGATCTGGCTCTCTATCAAGCTTCTATTATAAGGCTCTGTTAGATCTGCCTACTTTTTTGAATTCCAACTGAATTGTATAACCTTTCCTTTACTGATTATTTCCTGTTTCTTTTCTTTTCTTTTTTTGGATGTTTTGCAGAGCTAAAGCATGCTTTCTCTGGAACTACGGGGCTTTTCACTCCTTCTTTGTATCTACATCCCTTTTGTCATATGTCTGTTTCCTGAACTTCCATGCCTACCTCAAAATGACATGGTTTTCTCGTTCCCTCTTTTCCATCTCTGTCCCCTAGGCAGCTTGCAAGACTCGTGGTTTATCTGATATTCTCTCTCTCTTCCCTTTCTTTCTCCTTTCTTCCTGTTCCTCCTCCATTCTTCCTTCCCTTTCTTCCTCCTTCCTCTCTCTCTCTTGGAAATTTCTTAGATGTGTATAATGATCAAATCAACCCAGATTCCTTCTTTTCCAACAGCTCCCTCCCCCCTCCAACTTCCCCTTTCCAATTCCATGTGTTCTTTGATCTAAACTCACCTAGCACATTTAGTGGTGCTACTATGTATACAGGAGTGGGACTATCTATTGGAGAGTAGGTAGCATCCAGAGTCTCTGTCTTTGAAGATGAAGAAAATTGACTGTCCCACACCCTAAGCAACCATAAATTGCCATGAGTTTCTCAGCCAGGAGTGGAGATTTACAAGATCTTCCACCATCAAAGCAGGAATTTTGTCTGGCTTGATCTTGTGCAGGTCTTTTGAATGCTGTCATAGCCCCCATGAGTTCCTGTGTGAACCTAGGCCGTCATATCCTGCAAATACTGCTTTGTTTTGTTTTGTTTTGTTTTGTTTTGTAAACATATACTCTGGATCTTACAATATTTTGCCACCTCTTCTATGCTGATGCCAGAGTCTTGTGGTAAGGGTGTGGAACAAAGATATCAATGTCCCATTTAGAGTGAAGTATTCCAGTTGTTCATTCGCTGAACATTGATTAGTTGTAGGTCTTTGTACTTATCAATGTCTACCTAATGCAAAAGGAAGCTTCTCTGAAGAAGGATGTACTTGGATCAATGGGTATAATATTAAAAAAAAAACTTAGGGAGTGGTTTGTTCCTATTTTCATTTAGAAGAAGAATAATACTGGTTTTCTCTGAAGGTCTTTGACCTAACCAGTCACAGCCTCTTGGTCTAGTGAATGGGTTCCATAATCTAGAGTGATCCTTACATCTAAGAATGAAAGGATTGGGTCCTGCCATTACATTAATGCCACTACTGCACCAATGGAAATATCTTGCCTGCCAGTCATTGTCATAGTGAAGAGCTTAAGTTAGCCAGGATGACTCCATTTTGAATAAGGAGCCATCTTGACCAGGAGCTGAACTCAGGTACCAGGAAACATTACAGAATGTGCACCTGGCAGAAAACAAAGTTAGCTTTCCAAGCAACAGCCTCTAGGAAATATTACAGAATAAATGTCTAGTAAAATATAGAGACAATCTCCCTGGATTTTACCATTAAATTCTCAAGAGCAACCAGGTACCACAGAAAAAGTCTATAATATTTGGAGGCCTGTGGGACTCTACTATCTAAGAACTTGAAAAGTGGTCACCTACACATGAACTGGACTTTTTAATTTGTTAGTATATATTACCAAGGAGTGGCATTGTTTTCAATTATAGAGTAACTCTACTTACAGTCATTTTATATATGTGCATGTATAAATTTCATGGAGCTTTTATAGTTATGTGTTTCCATGTGACATTTTTAAAGGTCTTTAATAGTATTAGTTGTCCCATACTCACACATACTCTTCCACCTGGAACCCAATCTCTGAAAATTAATAAAATTGTGTTTAAGCTTAAAAAAATAAACTTGTGCATTTCAAACAGATGGCTCTGTAATGTAACTGGTACTTTTGTCAGTATCTTTAAGCCCCGGGGCGACTGTCATTGAAGAGTCTCGGTTTAGATGTCAGTTCACCTTCAAAGGCCTTCACTTACTGTGGCTTGGCACTCATTCTTGGCTGGTTGTATGGCTTCTATATATAATTAAATTATCTCTTAGAAATTAGAATTCTGGCACATTCTGAAGGGGTAGATTGCCAAACCCTAAATATAGATAAAAATCATTAAACACACTGGCCATTGATACTTTCAGTTTCGCTTAATGACTATTTTAACTCTGAGACATCAAAGGAAGAATAATGCTTTCTAAAGACAGTATTTAAAAAAATCATCCTATCTTGGGTGAAAAGCTATTATACAGTTTTATGGAATTTGACAAGTTGTATCTGTCATTATAATTATCTCTCTTATCACTTGAAGTGTGCCTGTTAACATACTGTCCGGGTAGATGCAGAGTTCTCAGTTCAAAAGATTTTATGACTAAAATGTTTATACCTATTTTTTTCCTATATGACATGGTATAGACAGTAAGAAAATTTCATCTGATGTGTCCACAATCACTGATTTGTGAATAACTCTGAAATTAGTTGTAAAGCTATGTGTCCATTTTTAATGTCAACTTTCTGAAGTATTCAGTAAGAATAAGATGGATATCTGGTTCTGTCCAACAATTTTAGATGGCTTGTTTTACAGGAAGTACTCAGCATATAAATTCAAATGTTCAAAATTAGGAACTCACTAATATCCTGTCACTCCTAACTTTTTCAAAAGAATGATTAGGTAAAAAATATTTGAATGAATATTTTAATTTATTTTGGAAATGGCTTATCCTTTCTACCAATAGTTTTAGGACCATATATACCTGTATCTATATGTTTTATCATCATATATTAGTCACTTTTTTATTGATGTGCTAAAATATTCCAACTAAAACATTAATGAGGGAGTATTTATTTTGTCTCACAGTTTGATGGCACAAGTACAGCATGGTAGGGAGGCCCTGAAAGCAGCAGCTGGAGCTGCCTGGTTACATTGTATTAGGATCCAGAAAACAGAGTGGTGAATGCTAGCACACAGCATGATTTATCCTCAGGACCTTGTTCTTTAAAATGGACCTTGCCAACATTCCTGGTCGGCTGTCGCACCTTAGTTAATCTTGACAATCCCTTTTTAGTATGTCTTGAGGGTAACTGAATCTACATATCCCCTTAAGGCAAGTGCTAAAGTTTGTCTCTTAGGCAGTTTTAGATTCTGTCAACTTGGCAACCAATATTAACCATTACAGTTAACATATTTCGTCAGCAAACATAAACAATATTTGGTAGAAGATTAGTTGACATCTGCGTTAAAGTATAAGATATTACATTTAATCATTACATTCAATTGCAGTTTGCTTAAAATTGGAAAGTGTTTACCTATAAACTATTTTGCAAATTAATTTAGGAATGTTGACAGAGTTCTGCTCATATCCTTAGAAGGATAATATAAGAAATGCAACGCAACGATGCACATACATAAAGTCACAAGTTCTCCATACATAGCAAGTATGGGCAGGCAAATACCACTAGCACTCGAAATCTCTGACTCATGCAGCTACAGCTCCTTTGTTAAGTCTCAATTGCTCAATTCATCATCAAAAGTAGCACCAGTAAAGATTTATAGTGGATGAATGCAATAATATCTCCTATAGTTCTCACTGTGCTGGTGATGAAACCACAGTTTTAACACTGATTTTTAACAAACAACAGTAACTAGAGTCATTTAACATTCTGTCATGCCCAAAGGTATGTAGTCGACCCTAAAGAACTATGGCTCCAGTAGAACAAAGGGAATATCAAAGAGTCAGAGGATATAGGATGATTTTATTTTTCAAAGTAAAATGCCAAACTTAGGTTTTATAACCCTGAAAGAATTCACTTATTCCATGTAATAACTTTATTCTAATATGTTTGAGAGTTATGTTCAACTTGACAAGCTGAAAGATTATTTTTTCTAATAAACTTCAGCTGAGTTAATAGTTTTTATTAACATAATTCACCATTAATGATTCAGCTCAAAAGTGGGAAATGACTAGTAATTAAAGTTGGAGAGAAACTCTATTGAAAATACACAACATTTCTTTCTTGAGTGGTTGCAAAGCCACCTTTGCTTTTTCAGATGTGCTTTCATAAAGCAGACCTCCTTGAGTGCAGTATGGAATCCCCTGCATTGTAAGAGGTACAGCATTGAGTTTCAGAAACGTTCCCATGCTTGAGCCTTGATGTAGTTAAGTTGTCAACCCAAAGAAATTCTAAAGTATGTGAGATACCTGGGCATGTGAATTAATTCAGTTCTAGGCATCATGAGTTACACTTGGAGAGCAGAGGTATTGTGGGTACCTTCGTGCTGTATAAGAATAGCTTCACCAGGAAGCTATTTTGAAAGGAAATCCATACACTGAAGCATCTAGAGCTGAAAAATCTGAACATTGTAGCAAGCAGGAACTGAATAGATAATTAAGATAAAGACACTAAGGAAAATAAAAGATTCCTTTATTTTCTTTCTACATTTATATTCTCCACTTGATTTCATCTATCTGTTTATCTATCTTTCTATGTATCTATCGATTGATCGATCGATCTGCTATCTATTGCCTTGTTGGCTGGGCTTGTTAGAGGATCATACGCTCATAAAATATATAATAATTATTATCATAACATCTGACCTCAAGCTGAAATTAACATGGCTCAGTGTTTTGTTTTGTTCTTTCTCCTTTTTCTCTCCTTTAGAGAATTATTATAATGCTAATAACTAAGGCATACTGAAAATGCTTTCAGGTAAAAATCTAAGTTATTACTCTTTATTGGATTACTGTGCTCTGAGTACAGGTGTCTTTCTAACAACTTAAAGTGTGGAACGTCTTACTGAAGCAGGGGATATCTATGATTGGTGTGAGTTCACAGGTAAGATGAATCATCACTTTTACATTTTTGTGAGATTTGTGAGTGAGTGCATTGAAAATCTCATTAAATGGATTATTGTAAGATTTAAAGATTTTTTTTAAGTCAGGATGCAGCACACTGACACAAAAAGATGAAATGCTAGAATATCTTGTTATTCCTCGTGCTAAACAACAGAAGCACAGCAACTCTGAGGGCTGCATGTGAACTCATGGTTGCAGCTGGCTAGAATAGTATAATTTAGATTACACTGAAGGCAAGGCAGGATGAGACAGGTTTCCAAGGCTTCCTTTAGGCTGCTTGAATGGTTCTGTTTGCTTTGAAGTAATAAGACCCTGTCTACCTGTGTGGAACATGGCCTCAGAGAAGAGGATTCCAACAGACAGCAGGGGTAGGTAAACTACATGCATTCAGTCTTTGAAAAATGGGGCGACAACTGGGAAGCAACTGGGGTCTGGGTTTAGCAAACTGCAAGATAGAATTGACTATTTTTAGCTAAAGCCTCCAATCTGGGTCAAAACAGCCATTGTGAAATATTGTATTGACACTGACCTCTTGATGTTTTATCATCAGTTTTGAGCTCAGTTATTTGGGGCATACACATGGCCTGAATAGTACAGAAAACTTGCAGAGAGTTGAGCATGAGGTGCCCTAAAAACATAGAAAAAGACAGTAAAATGAACAAAGTAAGTAGAAGCACGCAGGGTTGCAGAAGGCCACCCTGCATTAAGTCACGTGTGTTTGATATTAGGAAGATACATCAGTCACAGCAGGGGCCTCCAGTAATACTTGGCTGGATTACAGAGTAGGCCAAATGTGTGAATTTTATTTGTAGTTATATTAGAAACAATTTCCTTGGTATTTAATAAAACAATCAAGTATAAATATTGTCTGTCCTTAATTAGGGGGCCCTGATGTATTTTATCCTTAGAAATATGAAACACTAGTGTTGGACATCAGAATCATCAACGTTAGCATCAAGTATTCTGGATAAATGCGCTCTATAGATAGACATGAGACCTGTGGCAATCCCAAGCTGGTAGGGAGCCCCAGTGTTGTCTGTGTGAGTGCAGAACTTCTATGGCAGTTGTCTTAGGCTGGAAAAGCATCGTTGGCATTTGTGAAGATAAGGTCAGCATGGCTTGTGTTTTAGGAAGAGTGATGAGCAAGGTGGCAGGATGAGAACCCTTTCTTGCTGTGTCCCACCTATCTTTGCTAGGTCCTTTCCACTGGCAAGCTGAACCCCCTCACTGCAGTGTGGAAAATTGAGAAATACTAATGTACAGGCCTGTGAGAGAACAATGGCTCTTAAGTACAGGCTGAACATATGGAGATATACATCAGTGGCTGCATGCCAAGGAAGAATGCGTGTGACACATAGCACATACTGACTGGAAGTCCAACAGTGACCCATAACTGATGGTTGAGAGACAAGTTAAAAGTACGTGCATCTTGAATGCCTGTGTAAATATCCAAAGGACTGGGTGACGACTTTCTGCCTTAAGGCACAGGCGCTGCTCAACGAAAGAAATGCTAATAATTTTAACTCTCAAATTGTAGCATTCAACCTCAGTTTCTTATTAGGCATCCATCCTATAGGGTGGTGAAGAAGAAAAGTTAGGCAGCTGCCTTACCTCTTACCACAAGTCTTTCTGGTCAACCTGTAAGGAGATGAGATTCACATTTAATAGAGTTACCATTACCTCCTAGGACAAGATGATTGGACATGAAGAGTTGGCACTTTACTTATTCATATTTAGTCAGTGTCCATGTACAGTAGTGTGTGGTTTTATATTGTGTAAGTAGCAGTCCATTCAGATTGATATTTGGCAGATTTCAGGAAGAATGTAATCATTCCCTAATTTTCTGATTTAAACAATAGGACCCTGGTCAATGTAGGGTGATCCACAATAGCTTTGGTGATTCAGGACTGAAAAGTTTACTATCAAGAATAGCAAGGTATTAAGCAGCAAAACAACAAACAAACAAAACCATGTGAAGTTTCTATCCTCCCTAAAAAAAATGGACAGATAGGATATCATTTTTCTACCTTGTTAGCATCTACCAGCATTCTCAAGTAACCTGATCAGGGAAATTGGAAGAGAGGGCTCCTTAGGGAGAAAAGGGAGTAAATAAAGAAGAAAGTAGGAGAACTGCAAAGGCAAAAGCAGGATACAATTGACCTGACAGTGCTAATGGGCAAAGGGAGAGCTTCTCAGTGAACAGGGAAGGAAGGAAATGCAGGAGAGAACTGGCAGAAACAATGCTGAGGATGGTAGAAAAGGCCACGAAGAATCATATTATTAAGTATTTATTAAAAACAAAGCAAACCAAAAATCCACCTACAGTGCATGTAATTCAGCATGTGTGTACGTGTGTGTCCTTTCGATATCTACATAGGCAACTATTATATAACACACACACACATATATACACACACATAAAGTTTTGATGAACTTTTCTCATGTGGGCTAACAGCAGTCCCTCCAAGAGCCAAAGACCTGCTAGTGAAACCCTCAAAACTAACCATGAGAAATCATCTTTTGAGTAGTTGGCCAGGACTAAGAGACTCTCTAAACATAAAGCCCATTGCTGTTGCTCCCGTCAGAAGTGGAAGGTAAGTCTCTGTTGCAGAAGATACCATGCATTTCAGAAGTAGAACCCAGTGGCATCTGAGCCTGACCTGAAAGCCTCCTTTGTGGAGAGCTACTTGTTTGGCAAGCTGTTTTGTTAATGAGTATTCAGCAAAAACCATGTTTTAACCCTGGCCTTTACCTTGAGACAGAGATAAACAGGATGTTTTGCCAAGCTCCGTTATCTTGTTCATGTGATCTTGGACCATTTCAGCTATTCAGAGAGGTGATCTAAGAAAACAAGTTTGACTGTTCTATGAACCCCATTTTTGTATTGATGTGCCTTGTTTTGCTTTGCCTATAAAAAAGAGCTGTTGAATAATCTGGGCTGTTGCAGTTTTTATAGTCATCTTGAGCTAATCCCTTGTATCTTGCTTTATTTCCTTCAGTCCTCACTCCTCACTTGTACCGTTTGACTTTATCAGCAGGTTCCAACACTCTTTCCTGAGGATAAGCTTGAATTGTATAGCATAAGGTGTCAAGCAATCTTCCAAAGGACCAACAATCCTACCTTACGAGGACAACTACTTACCACACCAATGACTGGCATGGCATGATAATTGTATGGGTGGAGTAGTGTCATGTATACTACCTTCGCAATAGCCAGATGCTCTCTCATTAGAGAGCAGCTCACTAACAAAACACTTATGACATCCAACAGAGATGACTGGAGAAGAGTAATTGAGAGAGAGCTTTTATATCCTCAAATGGAGGCTTACAACATACAGCAGAAAACAACAGGGGAAGCCTTGAAATAGGTGTGACACAGCTTGCAACTGAGGGACACAGCCAGAGCAGAACAGTCCATACATGGATGAGCTTCCAGCTTCTCAGTCTCACCATAGGCATTTTAGGACTTGGATTAAGCAGTAGTAACTTCTGATGGAAATGGTTCACTTTCTCACTGTTCTTAAGGACAAATGTTTTTAATGACCTTTGCTGATTGATGTTTTTTGTCTCCCTGTCACAAAGTTAGGTAGCCTGCCAGCCACCAAACAAGGAACATTGAAAGATATTTTAAGACAAGCATACTGGTTCGAAATGGTACCTGTGTTAAAGGATCCTACTCACCTTTCAAAACCAGCTTATTAGTAAGCTTAAGTAGCACATGATAATTTATCAATATAGTATACATTCCTGTGTATGTGTGTTGTAATACCACAATGATATCCATTTTTTTGTGTGTTAATAAAAAATAAAAAAATATTATATTAAAAAAAAGACTCATGGCTCAAAAAAGAATGGCCCCTATAGACTCATATATTTGAATGCTTGGTCCACAATTAGTAGAACTGTTGGAGAAGGATTAGGAGATGTGGCATTCGGAGAGTAAGTATGGCTTTGTTGGAGAAAGCGTTCCACTGATTTTGACCCTCGAGGTGTCAAAAGTCAATGAAAAGCACAGTCTCTTTCTCTTTATCTCTCTTTCTATCTCTCTCTGTCTCCCCTTCTTCCCCCACCCCACTCCTGCAGGTTAGGATGTAAACCTTTCAGGTACTGCTCTAGACCATGCCTGTATGCTTCCTGCCATGCTGATCATGGATTAACCCTCTGGAACTGTAAGTAAGATTCCAATTAAATGCTTTCTTTTAAAAGTTGTGTTAGTCATTGTGTCTTTCACAGCAGTAGAACAATAATTAAGGCAGACCAACTCAACAAGACTGTTACCAAGCCTAGTTAACTATTCAGTACTAGTGAAATCGTAGGTTATTAGAGGAGAATCTACAACCACCAATTTACTAAACCAGCATAATCCTTAATAACAATATAAACATTTGTCCTTATAGCCTTCAACCCTCATCAAGGAAACTTGTCTTTGCAACAAACAAAGAACACTACATAAAACTACAACCATCCAATGAAAACATAGAGTTTTGAGCCCAATTCCAATGGATACATCTACAAAGCACTCCCATACCTGGCCACAGAGAATATTGCCGAAAGAGAACAGAAGATTATGAAAGTCAGAATATCAGGGACTTTGCTGTGAGATTGTGTCTTCTAGTAAAATCTGAAGCTACCCCTGCAAAATCTCACTACCATGATTGATCAACTGTGAGATGAACAAGGAGGGCACCAGAAAATATGCCAAGCTAAATGAAGGAAAACACGCCACACAAATAACCACAGGTGACTGAGTACAGCTGGGAGAGGAAGACGTGTCCCTCCCCTGGGAAGAAAACACCAATTGGTTGTCTAGTGCCAAATAGTCAGTCCTGAAAATATACATACAAGTCACATCATATGGACACAACAGGTTATATTCAAGAATATATATTATATATTTTATAAATATTTAGGATATATATTCAAGACTATATGTATCATAAATTTATAATATCTAATATAAATTGCAATGTTATTTATGAATAAATATATTCAATATATTTCAATTGTTATGTGCATGCAATAAGACTTAAAACAAGAAGTCATTAATTTGAAGGAGAGTTGAGGAAAACATATAGGATGGATTAGAAGGAAGAATTGTAAGAGAGAAATGTGATATTTAAGAAATCTCAAAAATAAAGAAAAAAAGTGTGGCCTAAAATCTATTTGTAAAGTATTGTTTTACCCCAGTTACAATAAACATTAATACCAAAGACAAGATAGACTGATAATACAGATATTTTCCTTATATAGTCTGTGACTGGAAAGTCATTGATTTCCAAGGCTGGAAAGCCTGGCTCACATACTGTTTTACTCTGTCTTTACTTAAAGGGGTTTCAGTATGTAGTCTTGGGTGGCCTCAAACTCATAGAAATCTGCTTTTTTTTTCACCAAAATTCTGGGATAAAAGGCATATCCAAATCTGCTTGGCTCTAATTGTCTTAATATGCCTTCCATACTGAGTAAGATCTAGCCTCAAGAATGTAACTAGTTAATAGTCATCAGTTACCATGTAATTAGATTATGGAATGACATGGCTATGGCCAATATAGTTAGAAAGATGGGGCAAACCAGCCACATGGGCAAGCATGCTGCCAAGCACCTACTCTATGGGCACTGCTGCTGTCTTGATCTATAGTCAATGAATTCCCTCCCCCTCCCCTTTTGCCTATTCCTCAAAAAAATGGAGCTCCCTTTCCAGAAAAGGCAGAACTGCATTAGCTGCTGCCAAACTGAAAGGGAACTGCCATTTGCATCCAGAGGTGCTTGCAGCAGAAGGAGCTTGGGAGAGGCAGCTTGTGTACAGAGAACTGACGGATGTTGTGATTTGCCTGGGTCACTGAGCACTGGCTACTTACAAAGACCTTATAAGGCATAATGTACAACAACTGGCCCGAACAGTGAGAGCACAGAAAAGGGTACCTTGAGGCACTTGCACAGATTCCGAGGACTGTAACCAAGTAAAGAAGAAATTGGAAGCAAGGATTAAACAAGTGGGTTCCATAGTAATGGGAACAGGGACTGTCTCTGACATGAACTGATTGACCTGCTTTTTGATCACCTCCCCCTGAGGGGGGAGCAGCCTTGCCAGGCCATAGAGGAAGACAATGCAGCCACTCCTGATGAGAGCTAATGGATTGGGATCAGAGGGAAGGAAAGGAGGACCTCCCCTATTGGTGGTCTTAGGGAGGGACACAGGTGCAGAGAGGGGAGGAAGGTAGGGGTTGGGACGGGAGGAGGGAGGGAACTACAGGGGTATATAAGGTGAATAAAGTGTAATTAATAAAGAATTTAATAAAAAGTGAAAAAAAAACCAAAGCATTTGTGAAGGGAAATTAAGGGGAACATCCATGACCTCAAGTGTAGTCGTTTTCTTATGACACAGGCTAGACTAAGGCAGTTAGCAGGTCTATGGGAAC
Source organism: Pachyuromys duprasi (assembly GCA_028658305.1). Classification (NCBI taxonomy): domain Eukaryota; kingdom Metazoa; phylum Chordata; class Mammalia; order Rodentia; family Muridae; genus Pachyuromys; species Pachyuromys duprasi. Next base: position 6,304,691 of record CM053766.1, on the reverse strand, counting down.
TGCCAAGCTTTTTCTTGGACAGCCATGCTGATCTAATGCACTGCTCCTTGCTCTCCGTACTTTGCTTACTGACCTTAAGATGAGCAGATCTACTCTGCTGATGCTTGCACCACTCATTATCCCAGGCATGAAAAGCAACATGCAAATCAACCACAGGCTGAACCTTTCAAAACAAGCCAAAGCAAATTCTATCTAGAAGATCATTTGCTCATTGTTTACAGAAAGCTGGGGAGTGCATCATGTTGCTGCTTATTTAACTGTTAATATTTTTCTTAATTTTTCAGATGCAATCATTCTTTTTCAAACACCCTGCTTTCCCAATGGATCTGACATGTACTTATACTGGTCAGAAACAGCTTTTAGAGAGTGAATAAGGTCCTTATCATGCATTTTCCACTTTGTATTTCACAATGTTGTATTTGGCAATTAGCTTTATGACTACCCATTCATATTTCTATTTAATTCACTGTTCTAAGAACATCTTGTGTCTTATTCCAGTTTTTCTCTCAATATTTAGTACAATACAATTTGCTGGATATTATGTGCTGGATTCTCCAAAAGATAGCATCCCTCTCTGCTTTCTGGTTTGAGAGGGTTAGAAAAGCGAAGCTGAGATAAAGACAAAGGCCATATTAATCATCTCAATTATGAACACAGTTCAAGTAATTGAACACTTATGTATAGAGCTGATAACCTCACCTAATAGCAGGCTTCCACCATAGGAAGCACCAGGCTGGGCAGACCACTGCAAACAGGGAACTGGCACTGCTGTAACTGAACACCATTCACAGAGTGAAAAGGCCGTGAATGGTAAAAGCACACTCATTAGCAATGCTGGACCTCTGCACAGTGTGACTAACACAAAACAATGAAACCAGACTCCAGGAGTGAGAGAAAAATATAATACAGATGAGAAATCTAAGACTTCAAAATGAGGATACAAAGATATCATCAGCATCTCATTCTGATAAGTTCTACTAATTTAAAATGGCTATTGGTATATTAAATATTAATTTCCTAAAATGACTTTCACTCTCCACATAAATTGAATTTCTTCAACAATTACTCATGTATAACAAATGTAGCCTTCCAGAAGGCTTAGGTTGACAGCAATTTTTTCATTTTAGGTTCATTGTTTTATTTAGTATTTTCCCTCTAACAATAGCCTTTGCTTCCTATGGTCTAATAGGAAAGTCAGTGAACAATAAATTAGTTATAAAATCCTAAAAATTTAAACATAGCAACTTGCAAGTTGCTTAGCAACAGTCTAGGATGCTAAAGCTTAATTTCAGATTAGTTAATTCTGAAGTTGCTGCAGAATTAATTTTTTATATTGCAATACTTTAGAAAGTTGCTAGTCCATGTCAGAAATGTTTCTTGCCATCTGTTATTAAATTTTTCATAGCTTCTTCAAGCATCAAATCAAATGTGCTTTTTATACTTGCCAATATTTCTATTAAAAACAGAAAGCTTATTTTTATTATAGGTAAGCAGGACACTTGAAAATATTTAACTAGGTTGCAAATAAAATATTTAATTTTATCATTTTTAATTATGTGTACTTGTGTGATGTGTGCACATTAGTAGACGTTCTCACAGAGGTCAAAAATGTTAGCTCTCCCTGGAGCTGGTGTTTGAGTTGTTGTGAGCTGCCAGACACTGGAGCCGAGAACTGAACTCTGCAAGAATGGCATAACTCTTAAAATCTAAGCCTTATTTTCAGCTCCATGAAAATAAATGTTAAAATGTCATATTGAAATATCTCACATTTGGAAAGGATGTTGAGAGCTGGTTAAATGAAAGTGATTCATGGTGACTTGAATGAGAATGTCTCCTGTAGAGCTGTGTGTTGGATTGCTTGGTCTTCAGTTGGTAGTGCTGTTTTGTTATATTTAGAAAGTATAACTTCTGTGGAAGAAATATGTCGCTGGGGACAGACAGGCTTTGAGGTTTCAAAGCAATACGCTATGCCCAGTTTATGTTGTCTGCTTTGTGCTGTGGTACAACATGTGATGGCCGCTTCAGCCAGCATACCTACCTGTTGCCACGCTGCCCCTGCAGTGGTGGTGATGGACTCTTATCCCGCCAGATAAACCCTTCATGTTATAAGTTGCTTTATCTATGTTCTTTTATTACAGCAATATGAAAGTTACCGACACACTATTCTTTTTCTCAAAACAGCAAGGTTGAAATCACATTCTTCATTGTATCTATCAACTATGACTTAAAGATGGATATCAACAAAAGAAAGAAAAGAGAGAAAATATACAAATTCACGGAAGCCAACACATTATTGAACCAACACTGGGTAAAGAAGTAAAAAATGAAAGATTTAAAAAAGCAAGAACTGTTCCTAGCTCTGTCCATTTACTTGCAAATCTGATAGCTTCACTTTCTTAACAGCTGGATAATATTCCATAGAGTATATTACTATATTTTCATCATCCATTCAACAGACGATGAACATCTACTGTAGCTCTATTTTCTGCTTATCATGACTAGAGAAGTAATGAACATACATGTGCAAGTATCTCTGAAATAGGACATATAGTCCTTTAGATACATGTTCAATGGTAGCATAGTTAGCTTAATGGTTGATTTGCTTTTGCCTTCCTCATTACATTCATGAAAATATAAAAATGAGTAAAACTAAAACAAGTTAAAATTTGACTAGCTTTAATATTTCTAAAAGCCATATTACATGAAAATATTTAAGATGTTTCTAAAGTGATATCACAAAGGACAAAATTAAGATTGTGTATCACTATCATCTCTGAAAAACTAATGTGTTCATACACATTAAGAAATAATTGTAAAGTAGTACTCCAAAACTGTTTAAAATGTTATTGGAAATTTACTCTACACTGCACGCCCTGAGTAGAGTAGTGTAGGACTTTGTGTAAAGATAATTTATAGGAATATATATGTATATATATAATGTGAATTTATTAACACCAAAACGAGATTTTATGTAGTTCCTAAGAAAACAAAAGCAATGGAAAATGAAGAGAACAAAATAACATCATAAGAAGCCCATCTAAGGATTTTTATCAGAAAGTAAAATCTTTTGGAAGTACAAAAGTTTTTCTTTAAGCATTCACTATTCAAAGCTATTATTATTATTCAGTTAGAAAATGCAAGCTGAAAATTGTATACAAACATATGTATACATGTATTATTGAGCATGGCTTTCTACTGTTTCCTAAGAACAGAGTTGGTATAAACTATTTGGAAAGGATGGTAATCTAAAGATGAATCAATGTGTTCTTCCTACATTGGGTAGTATTATTAAATCTTTCTTAGTCTGAAGATGATCAGAGATAGTTTTTCATCATATTAGTTTGCCTTGGTAACATTGTCATCCTTTTCCTGCAATGTTTAGTACATTAGGCTTAATTTCCAAAAAATCAACAATGAAGGTTGTTGTTAGTGTCTGCCTTCAGTTAATGTAATGCATCCTCAGGCTGGGAGTGCAAACTATTAATCCCAGGACTCAGGAGGCAGAGGCAGATGGACCTCTGAGTTCAAGACATGTGTAATTAGTTCCAGACCAGTCAAGGATATACACAGAGACATTGTCTTAAAGACATAGGTAATGCATGCCTGATTTGGAAAATTATAAATGAATAAGCAAAATGACAAATAAAAGAAACTGATAATATTATGATAATATTTAGCCAAGCATACAAAAAATTCATCATTAACCATGCTGTGGATTACACAGATGTAGATATTTATGCTGTTTAAAATGATTCTACATAGTGTCTTGGTCATGGTTTTCTCTCCATAAATTATAAACATGGAAGCTAGAGTCAAATTGAATTCTCTCAAAATACAGATTATATGACTATATGTATTCTCTGTTATTAATTATGAATGTTTTCCAAAATGCTATATATAAAATATGATTCCAATAAATGTTTGAATTATAATTTTTATTTTTAAAACTTTTTATGTCAAATGTTTTGATCACATTCTTTCCCTTCTCCCAAGTTCTCTCTCTGTTTTTCCCTACCTTGATACTCAATTAACATTTTTCCTTTTTTATTTAATTATATATATATTTATTTATTACAATTTATTCACTTTGTATACCTGCTGCAGCCCCCTCCCTCGTCTCCTCCCAGTCTCATCCACCCTCCCTTTTGTCCCCCTATGCCCTTTCCCTAGTCCTCTGATAGGGGAGGACCTCTTCCCCTTCTATCTAAGCCTAGTTTCTCAGGTCTCATCAATGCTGGTTGCATCACTTGTCTCTGCCATCCCCCTTGCAATCCCCATAACAAGTCTGCAACCACAGGGGGAGGTGATCAAAGAGCCAGCCACTGAGTTCATGTCAGAGACAGCCCCAGTACCCCTTACTAGGGAACCCACTTGGAAACTGAGTAGCCAATGAGCTCTCTTTGAACAGAGGGTCTAGATCCTCTCCGTGCATTGTCCTTGGTTGGAGCATCAGTCTCTGCAGACCCCCTGGGACCAGGTATTTTGGCTCTGTTGTTCTCCTTGTGGAGCTCCTGTCCCTTCCAAGTCTTTCTATCTCCCTCTTCAACCATAAGGATTTGGGCAAGGTTTTAAGGATTGCCCAAAATTTGGCTATGTGTCTCAGTATCTCCTTGGATACCCTGATGGGTACTCTTTCAGAGGTCCTCCGTGGAAGGCTCCTGTCCTGTTCCTTGTCTTCTTCTACTTCCAATGTCTATCCTGTTAGCCCTTCTGAACGAGGATTAAGCATCTTCCCTAGGGTCCTCGTTGTTGTTTAGCTTCTTTAGGACTACACATTTTAGTATGTTTATCCTATATTATATGGCTAATATCCACTCATAAGTGAGTATATATACCACTCTTTGGCATATACCTAAAAGATGTCCCACCATTCAGCCATGTTCATAGCAGCCAGAACCTGGAAACAACCTAGGTGTCTCTCAACAGAGGAATGGACACAGAAAGTGTGGTACATTTTCTCAATGGAATACTACTCAACAATTAAAAACAAGGAAATCATGAAATGTGCAGGTGGGAACTAGAAAAGATAATTCTGAGTGAGGTAATCCAGAAGCAGAAAGACACGTATGACATATACCCAATTTACATTTTAATGGACTACATTTTGTTGACTATATCTTGGACTCTAGTTCATATTTTTCTCTTTCTTTTATTTTTTTTAAAACTTTATATTTAGAAAGAATTTTAGTCTTGTAGTTCTGGTTTTCCATATCCTCTTACCCAGGTGGTTTTTATCTTAACCATTAAATAAACACACAACACTATGAAACACAAATCTTATACTGGCAAACATTAATTGTTATGTTCAAGCTTTGCCATTTAACCCTTTTTGATATGTCTATGATGATTTGATCCAGATTCCATCTTCATTTAGTGGTCCTGGCTCCGAACTCTGCCCCTGCTCATGCTCATTCTTTAATCTGCTTTTGCCTTTCATGAGTCTGAGTCTTCTAAGCATAGTAGGTAGTTAATCGTGGAGAGTACCTTGATTTCTGTTGCTTTTGGTCTCCCACTATTAGATTGAACTTACGGATTTGGGGCAAAAATGTTGAATGCTGTTGGCTGCTCTATGCTCTGTTCAGTGAAAGTAAGGGAAGCAAATCAAAGTGCCTTTATTCTGGTGGTAATTAGATGATATCATAAAGAAAGTGTCTGCCAAACCTTCCATTGTAAAGTTACTATTTCCCGCTATTACAAATAAGTGTCTTAGTTAGAAACATTTTGATAGTGCCCATAAATAGTATTTTCCTCATTCGTTCACTAAGCATTTTTGGAACCATTAACTCTTATTATCTTCAAAATAATGTCAAGTTTTTTTGTTTTTGAATAACAATACTTTTTTCCCAATTTCTACCATTTGTCTCATAATCATTACTGAAATTTTGTAAAGACAAGTTTTTCCATTCCTTTACTTATCAATTAAATTAATTCTTTATAGTAACATATACTGATGGATAATTTACCTAAATTCAGATTTTATCATTACAGTTCTAAAGCCCAATGAAAGTCTATTTTATGAAATTACTGATGTTAGTTCCATCTTTTTTCCAACCATTACAGTGATTTACATTGTTCATTCACATTTTCATTTAATATACTTCTTAGGTACAGTTTAAATTTTTTCTCATAACCAACTGTTTTCAATCATTTATTTAGTGTCTGTAAATTTGAAGCATTTTATTGGGTCTCATCAGACGGAATGAAAAGTTGCAATCAAAGTGGTCTTTATGATGTTTATAATTCTTCATTTCTCTGTTTTGCAACATCACATTCTCTTAATCTTATTTATAGCGAATTTACCTGTTGTTGTATTTCTTTTATCTAGATAGGTAGGTACATTCACAAAAGTAATGAGTATTTTTTTTTAACCTAATGTACTGGAGTTCATTCCAGCAAAGGTCACAGTTTTACCTCCTCATTCTTTACAGCTATTATGTGAGAGCTCTAAGAAATAAATACATTACCAGTGACTTAGTGACATATCAACATTTAGTTTCCTCATGATCACATATGAGTTGCAAGTGAATATTCTTGTGAATACACCTTTTTACAGTTTGCACATTTATCTTAAGCCTAATTGCTTAGAAGTCGTATGATGAGTAGAATGATTTTCTAAAGCACAGGTGTCAAGAATGGTCTGTCTTTCTTTTTCTTGATTAAGAATATCATTTTAAAGTCTTTCACATTCAGCAGCAAACCAACCTTTGTGAAAATAATAGTTTTCAAAGCACTGCTCTGGATAAATTAATGAGAAGGCTGCAAACTTAGGGAAGGAGATAAAAACTCAATAAAAAGACCTATAGGACAGGAAGGTCAAGCTGAAATCTACACACCTAGAGAGGATATACAGGAAGGAGGACCCAGTTGGTATGATCAATGCTTGTTTGGATGAACAAATGGAATGGACATTGAGTGGAGGAGAAAACA
>CM053766.1:6277133-6297264 GCA_028658305.1 Pachyuromys duprasi | reverse complement strand
TTGGTGGACTTGGAGGGGGCGGGGAGGAGGGAGATGAGGGAGGGAGTGGGAGTGTGGGAAGGAATGAGGGAGGAGGCTACGCCTGGGATGCAAAGTACCTAACCTGTGATTGATATAAAAATAAATAAATTAAAAAAAAAAGAAAGCAGTATGAGCAAGCCATAATGAGCAAGCCAGTATGCACCACTGCTCTATGGCCTCCAAGCATGAGCTCCTACCTCCAGGTTCCAACCTTGCTTGAGTCCTTGTTCTGACTTCCTTGAGTCCTTGTTCAATGATGAACAGTACTTCAGAAGTATAAAACAAATAAATCTATTTATTCTCATGTTGTTTTGGTCATAATGTTTCATAGCAATAGTAACCATAAGTAAGACATATATTCTTACCAGGATAGTAGGATATTAATGTGATAGACCTGATCATGTTGCATTTGGGAAGGCTGTGAAAAGACTTTGGAACTTTGGACTAGAAAAATCATTGAATATTCATGTCTTTGTGACATCTTCTGTTGGAGCTTGAATGATAATAGCTTTGAGAGAAACGTAGACAACGAAGGCTTGACTTGTGAAGTTCCAGAAAGAAGTTTGAGAGTCGTTTAGAGATTCTATTTGGGATGTTTCATAATTTTGAGTAAAGAATCTAAGGTTCTGTTTAGATGGGACTGATGAATCTTCTGTGAGTAAGAAGATACCAGATTCACTAAAGTGAAACCTTTGCTTAACCTAGAAAATGGATGAGTGTTACCTGGGGGTGAGAAGTTAGTGGTGATTAAGAAGAGACCAGCATCATTGAAGTGAAATCCTTCTTTGAAGTGCTTTCTTAAAGTTAGTACACAGAAACTATGTTCTTGGCCAAAGCTAGCAGCTGAACTTGCTAGTGTAAGAGTCACCTAAGAGGTCATGGTTTTGAAGTCATGAAGGGGTCATGGAAAGCAGCTGAGGCTTGGCAGAGTGTGGAAGGGCTGGAGTCTCTTACAATAGCTAGGAGAGATTATGGTGAAATTCCAGCAGAAAACCCTGGCGTTTTGGAGATGCCAGTACCACAGATGACTACCAAGGACAGCAACAACAGTGGCTTGTAGCCTAACTGAGCTTAGAAGCTGTGTTTGCTGTAGAGGGCAGAGCCACAGAAGTGACACCAGCCCTTTGGAGGATCCCAGAAGATCATGAGTGAATCCAACATATTGTCCATTGAGTTATTTACACTGATGGGGTTCAGTTTTGTTTTGTTCAGTATGTTACTATGCCTAGGTTCTATTTTTTTAAGGCATTGTAAATACTTTTATTTTTATTCTGGGTAAATGAGAGTTTTGTGAGTGTACTGTTACAGAAACAGAGACAAACATGTTTTCTACAATATGAAAACTATTGAGTAATAATACATTCACAAAGTAAGTTGACTCTTTTATCTTTTTAGTTTTTTTAATTTAATTAACCTAGAACACATGCTAAACTCCCAAGACTACATAGTTTGCTTTTGGCCATATCTTAGGTCCAGTCCACCTCTCCTCATGGTTTGAAGTCCTCTCTTGCCAATCCCTGCTCTCCTCCTCCTCCTACTGCCTTCCTTCTCCTCCCCTCTGGACGAGGATGCCCTACCCTGTTCTCTCCATTGCTCAGCATTGGCTGGCTGTTTTATTGACAATACAGAGAACAAATGGTGTATGCCCAGGTTTGTGTTTGAAGTAAGAAAGTTTTTTGTTTTGTTTTGTTTATTTGTTTTACTTTACAGAAACTTATTTTTTATTTTTATTAATTACACCTTATTCACTTTGTATCCCCCCATAAGCCCCTCCTTCCTCCCCTCCCAATCCCACCTTCCTTCCCCGTTCTCCACACATGCCCCTCCCCAAGTCCACTGATAGGGGAGGTCTCCCTCTCTTTCCTTCTGATCCTAGTCTATCAGCTCTCATCAGGAGTGGTTGCATTGTCTTCCTCTGTGGCCTGGTAAGGCTGCTCCCCCATCAGGGTGAGGTGATGAAAGAGCAGGTCAATCAGTTCATGTCAGAGCCAGTCCCTGTTCTCATTATTATGGAACCCACTTGGATACTGAACTGCCCTAGGCTACATTTGTGCAGGGGTTCTAGGTTTTCTCCATGCATGGTACTTGGTTGGAGTATCAATCTCAGGAAAGACCCCTGTGCTCAGATTTTTTAGTTCTGTTTCCCTCCTTGTGGAGCTCCTGTCCTCTCCCTATCTTACTATCTCCCACTTCTTTCATAAGATTCCATGCACTCTGCCCAACAGTTGCCCATAAGTCTCAGCATCTGTTTTGATATTCTGCAGGGCAAAGCCTTTTAGGGGCTCTCTGTGACAGGCTCCTAGCTTGTTTCCTGTTTTCTTCTTCTGATGTCCATCTACTTTTCCTTTCTGGCTGGGGATTGAGCATTTTAGCCAGAGTCCTCCTTCTTGATTAGTTTCTTTAGCTATAGAGATTTTAGTAGGTTTATCCTATTTTATATGTCTATATGAGTGAATATATACCATGTGTGTCTTTCTACTTCTGGGATAGCTCACTCAGGATGATCCTTTCCAGTTCCCACCATTTACCTGCAATTTTTTAAGTTTATAAAAATGTTTACTATTGTGATATTGATACTACAATGTAATCGTGGGGATGAAAAAACAATGAAAAGGCTATGGCTTAACAGTGATGTGTTTATGTGTCAAGTTGACAAGCCTTCATTTACACTGGTTAGTTTTATGTTAACTTGACACAAGTTACAGTCTTTTGAGAGGAGAGAATCTCAATTGAGAAAATGCCTCCATAAGATCAGGTACATCAGGTACGTAGGGAATTTTCTTAATTAGTGATTGATGGAAATCAGCTCATTATGGGTGCTATCATACTGGACAGTGGTCCTGGATTCTATAAGAAATGAGGCTGAGCAATCCTTGAGGAACAAGCCAGTAAACACACCCCTCCGCTCTGCATTATCTCTGCATTAGCAGGTTCCTGACCTGCTTGACTTCCTGTCCTGACTTATGAAAGCATAGATAAGTAAGTCCTTCACTACTCAAGTTGCTTTTTGTCATAGTATTTCAACACGGAAGCAGTAGTATCCTCAAGATCAATAGTCAATTTGACAATACTGACTGAGCAAGAGAAAGAACATGTGATTATCAGAGATGATAAATGACCTAAGAACAATAACTGCCGTATGTATTGGTATTTTCTCAGTAAGTCACATATAAGGGTAATATGTATTTATGCCTTTTTATGTACAGTGGCATATGTTTTGAATATCATCTGTATTTGATACACCACAGTTTGATACATCTCAATAATAGTTTCTAAAGCTGGATTCTTCTCAATTTGTCCTACATATACGATACTGAAAGTTATGTAAAAATTGAAGTAGAAATGATGGAAATGCAGCACACTCCACTATAATGCCAACTGGAAATGCAAACATTGAGATTTGGGAAAAAAATAACTAGAATTTTACCTTAAAAACAAATAAAGCCTCATACAGTTATAAATTAAAAATCTTGACTATTTTAAAAAATATTTTACACAAAAGAATTGTACATGTTGTTTTGAATGTCTTCAATTCCTCACTCCTATTTACGGCTCATGATTCTTGAGGATAACTGTGGAATACGCTGAGAATTCTACACTCGAAATGAACAGGGAACCAGCTGGAAACATCTGCTGCATTCAGTGACCCAGTATTGGGGATCCTTCAATGTTCTGGCCAGCGTTTGGTTACCTGGGGTGAGAATCAAACTGGCAACATGCTGGTTTCCTGGATCGGCACCTTGATAAAAGCGGCTCATGCATCTGCTGAGACGCTTCAAGTATAACCAGCCAACTGGCAACAAATTCTGGTCTTCTGTGGTCTCTCCTTACCTATAAATATCCAATAACCTATTTCATGTAGCTTATTGTGAGTGTGTACAGTCTCCCAAGACTCAAGCAAGCTTATTTTCAGTGCACCCTCATCCTGCTTCATGCTCTGCTCCCAAACACTGTACGACCTCAAGGACATAGTTGGCAACAAACACTCTCTAAACCCTCATGGATAAGGTGTTCTTCAGAAAAACACGTTTGATCAGATAGAAAACTTAATCGCATATGTTCCTCTAAAAAGAAAGCCAACGTGTAAAAGATAGGCAACAAAGAAGAGGAGCAACACTATAAAACACATTTCCAGCAGAAGAAATTATATGCCATAGTCAAGAGGATGATGAGCTCAGAGTAGCTGCATAGCTGTGTCACAGACATTCTTCAGGCAAGAAATTATTTAATGAGAAAAATAGAGTTGATAAGAGAAAAGTGGAGTTTAGACCCATCTTGTATACAAATATGTAAAGGGTACAATCTTCTGTACTAAGCAAAATAATTCATGACCAATCTAGAACCAATAATTACAAAGTGCTACATTTATTATTATTATTACCAAGAAACCCTGTTGAACCCAGAGGTCAAAAGCACAGTAAGATTCACAGAAATAAAAGCCAGTTTAAGTCAAGCTGAGGGAGTAGCCTCACAGTCACAAGTCACTGATACTGAAATGTCCCACTGAAAAAAGGTTCTTCCCTGTTATCCAAAATGCATGAAACTACATATGTTTCAGTATTTTTTTTAGTTCAGTGGATATTTGCACATGTTATAGGAAGGGAACTGAAATCAAAATGCCTAATTCATTTGTGTCTCATTTACACCTTATACAAAAGTAACTTTACAGAATTAGATTCCAAGCACCTGCCAGTTCGGTGAGATTTCCAGGTGAGATCAGATGTAGAACTCCTTAATGAAGCGTCGAGTCTGCTTTCAAAGGATGAGATCTTGAGGAAGCACCGTTCCTAATTGTCTGAGAAAGCTCCAGATTGATTTCCAAAGTGGTTGTGCAAGTTTCCATTCCCACCAGCAATGGAGGAGGGCTCCCTTTCTCCACAACCTCTAGGCATATGTTGTCACTTGAGTTTTTGATCTTACCCATTTTGATGGGTGTAAGGTGAAATCTCAGGGTTGTTATGATTTGCAGTTCCCAGATAACTAAGGACGTTAAGCATTTCTTTAAGCATTTCTCCGGCATTTTATCTTCTTCTACAGAGAGTTCTCTGTTTAACTCTGTACCTCATTTTTTAATTGGATTACTTGTTTGGTTGCTTTTTAACTTTTTTGCATATTTTGCTCTTTCAGATTTTCAAATTAAACATGCTTGACTTAAAGAAGTAATGAATGATATTTTATCTAGTGTAGCTGCTTTAAAATATTTCTACACGTAATTTGGGGTATCACGAAAGTACTTGATGGTAGGCATCATGTCATTCCATCTCTGGCTTCAGAAGTTATCATGATGAATTAAAGATGAATTATGTTCAATAACAACCAAAATTGTGATGCTACTTGTGATTCAATTTTTAAAAAGAGATTTGTGGGTGGATGATGCCATTAGGAATTGGTGGTAAGATAGCATTGTTTCCATGGAGGACTCATCCATGTCCGGAAGACTTTTTCATTGTCTACATTTTATAAATCAGAGAATTAGAGAGCTTAGGTTAACTCTTTAAATCATATCTAGTGGAGACGGAGGAGGAAGTGGCAGGAGCAGTATCAGCTCTATGGTGGAGTGATTTCTTTGGCACCGATGTAATTCAAAACAAAGCAGACGAATAAATTCTTAGGAATGTTTTGGAAGAAAGGTAATCATGAAATATAAGTTGGACATTCAACTTGCTTTCAAGTGGGAAATCAACACTTTTATGGTCTTTGAGATTTAGTAACAGTGCTGACCCAAATAACAATTCAAATGTGTTTTAAGTGATCTCGTGTTTATATCACTGTTCCCTTGGGTTGAAAATCTTGATGCCTATGTATCTGTGCACATTACTTGATTCCTTTATCTAATTTCTTCAATCTGAAAATTAGCATGAGATAAAAATACTTTCCCAACATCACTAATTTTTAATTTTTTAAATGTATTAATTTTGTGTATATGAGTGTCTTATTCTTATGTATGTCTGTGTACCATGTGTGTGTAGGGTGCCTCCAGAAGGGGATGTTAAATATTCTAGAATTGGAGTTATAGATGGTTTTGAACTGTCCCTTTAATTACAAAGTAATACTTTAAACCAAATACTATTTCTAACATGCATGTTAGTGGGGTTTTGTGATTTCTGGGTGGATGAGTAAACTTCATATAGGCAAAGGAAGTCCTTCCATGGTTCATACAACATTTACTATATTTTTCTTTTAAAGTAAAAATGGTCACTAGAATATTTATAGAGACTGCATTCACCCTGGGAAATTATGAGCTCCTTAACGTTATCCAATTTGTTAGCCTATAGTAAGCTCTTCTGGCCTTTTTTGTTTCTCTAGTATTCATTTATGACTTTATTTTGTTTGATTATCTTTTACTATGCATCTAGGTAAAATTTAGTCAATTTTTCTATTGAAAATAAAAAATTTCATGCATCTTATGATTAGTTTTCCCTCCTTCCTCCTCTCTCACACACATCCTACCTCATCACCTAGTCAATTCATTGAGCTCTTTCTTTCTTTCATTAGAAAACAGACAAATAAACACCCAAATCATAAGAAATTCATATACATGTAGATACACACACACACGGGAACACACAAAAAACCGTAACAACACAAAATTTAAAAAACCATGATAGATAAGATAAAGAAAAGTAAGGTTACAAAATGTCCAAACTCAGCATTATAGGAAAAATAAAATCTGATCTCCAAAAGTGACATATAGTTAATTTTGTGTAGACCATCCAGATCTGGGCTGGGGATTGCCCTCACGTATGGTTTGTATACCAGTGAGACTCACTTGGAGAAAACTAATTTTTCCTTTGCAATACATTGCCAATTGGAGAGAGCTTCAAGGTTAGGGAAGATGTCTCCTGTCCATTTTCCCTACCAGTGCTGGGTTCCTGTCTAGCCTAGATCTGTGCAGTCCTGTGTTTGCTGCCACAGTCTCTATGAGTTCTTATGTACATTACTACTGTTGTGTCTGGAAGGCTTGTTTTCTTGGTCTCATTTATCTTCACTGGTACTGAAAATCTTTTTGTTGCCTCTACTTATAGTTTCTGAACCCTAGGGGTGGGGAGGAATTTGGTAGAAGCATTCCATTTAGAACCGAGTGTTCCAAATCTCTCCCTCTTGGCATATTGTCCAGTTATACGTCTCTGTATTTGTTTCTATCTACTGCAAGAGGGAACATTTCTGATGTTAACTTAGTAGGACATTTTTCTATGGGCGTAACATAATTCCATTTGCAATCAATTACGATACCCCTTCAGCAGAATAATAGTATTTGTTTTTTTCCCCTTGGTCCATGATGTATCTTTCCCTAAGTTTTGGCCACCCAAACAATGTCATCCATAGTTTTTCAAAATCCAGCTATAGCATATACCCAAAGGACTCTATGTCCTACCACAGAGACACTTGCTCATCTCTGTTAATTGCTGCTCCATTCATAATAGCCAGAAATTGCAAACAGCCTAGATGTCTACCAAGAGATGAATACATATATAATGAAAATTTGGAACATTTACATAATGAAATATTAATTACTCAACTGTTTAGAAAACAAACAAAAATGAATTTTTCAGGTAAATGGATAGAGCTAGAAGAAATATTATCATCATGAATGATATAAGTCAGATCCAAAAAGACAAACATTAGGTATCTATTCTCTTATGTGTGGATTTAACATTAAGCCTTTGATAGGCATGTTACTATATATATAAGCACAGAGATGAAATACAGAATGCAACTAGGGGAAAAAGAACATTAGTTAGTTTTATACTTACAAAAACATGCAAGTAAGCAAACAAACAAGCAACAACAAACCAATCAAACAAAAAACTACTTTCATCACTTTAAAGTCGTGTATTTAGAGTCTAATTTATTTACTTCTGCTCTCATCATTACTGCTTTTGTCCTTTTTGCTAATTTTGAGTTCTCTTTTTCTTACTTTTCTGTTCTTTGATGTGTAAAGTCTGTTTATTCTGGCTCTTATTTTCTAATGTTTCATTAACTGTTGTAAACTTTTCTCTTTTATGTTGCTTATTTCCATGAGCCTTGATATTTTGAATCTTCATTTTTATCTAGTTATTTTTATCATTTCCTTTCAAATATAGTTTTAGCCCATTTTATAACACCCTATATAGCCAATGCAAACTTGAACAAAATAACAAGTCAAGCATCACTACGTTTGACTTCAAAATAAATCACCATGACATAGTAACTTGTGTGCTTTGATTCTAGCACAGAACAGACACATTGATTAATGCAGCAGGATGAAGAAGCTAGGAATAAATCCTAGCTTGCATGGATTGCAGCCAATTGATTTTTTTTAATTTTCCTTCTTTTTTTTTTAAACCAGTAGTGTTCAGTTGTACCTTAGGTCTCTGGGTTATCTAGTCTCTGGTTTTTGGTTACCCAAGCAGCGTCTGGTATGGGTTTTGTTGTTGTTTCTTGCGGACTGGGCCAAAAGTCAAATCAAACATTGGTTGGCTACTCTCACAAATTCTGTGCCATCATGTTTTGCTGTCAGGACAGATTATAGGTCAAAGGTTTTATGGCTGGGTTGGTGTCTACATTTCTCTTTCAATAGCCTGCAGAGTACCTTCCCACATGAAAAACACTAGAATATAGGACTAAAGGTTCCAGCCCAACTTTTCTATGCTCAATGAATTGTTTGGATGCTGTTCTCACCAATAAGGTCTTGTCATCAGTTTGTGAAGAGCCAACTCTTTGTCTTATCATCTGCTTGGGTTGCTTGGGGATTTCCAAGGGACCCTTGTGGCCAACAGCCCAATTGAATGCAACCCATACCTTCCACTAGAACCCTTGTCTGACTTAAAGAGATGTCCAGTTGAGACTTCATATCTCTCATTGCTAGGAGTCCTCAATAATATCACTTTTAGAGATTCCAGAAAGTTTCCACTGTGCTAGATTTCCACACCCTCTAAGTGCTTCCCAATTCCACGACTTTCACCTGTCTCTCTCTCTCTCCTTCCCTCCTTCCTTCTTTCCTATCTCTACCCCCAACCTTATCATTCTTGCTCCCATCCCACGGTCTCCAAATTTTTCTGTAAAAAATATTCTATTTCTCCTTCCCAGAGAGATTCATACATCCCTCATAGTCACCTTCTCTTCACCTAACCTTTCTGCATCTAGAGACCGTAGCTTGTTTATCATTCACTTACTAGCTAATATCCACTTATAAGTGAATACACACCATATTTATTTTTCTGGGCCTGGGTTACCTCACTCAGTCATTATTTTTTTCTGATTCCTTTCATTTGCCTGCAAAATTCATGTTGCCAAGTTTTTAAACAGCTGAGTAATACACCATTGTGTAAATGTTCTGCAATTTCTATATCTATTCTTTTGTTTTGAGAATTCCATGTTGTTTCCAGTTTCTGGATATTATGAACAAAGTTACATTGATCATGGTTGACTAAGTACCCTTGGGGTAAAATGGAGAATCCTTCTGTATATCCCATGTATGGTATACTTGGTTCTTAAGGTAGACCAATTCCCAAATTTCTGAGAAACTGTGATAATGATCTTTATAGTGGCTGTACAAATTTGCACTCCCACTAACAATGGAGGAGTGTTCTCCAAAGTAGTTTTTATTTGCATTTTCCTGCTGTCTAAGGATGTTGAACATTCTTTATGTGTTTTTGAGCCATTTGGGATTTCTATATTGATAATTTTCTGTTTATATCTCTATTCCAGTTTTAGACTATTTGCTTTTTTATATCTAGTTTTTTGGTCATGTATATGTTGAGTATTTGTTCTTTATCAGATGTGGGGTTGATAAAAATATTTTCCACTCTATGGGCTGCTGTATTGTCCTTTTAATGGTGTCCTTTGTCTTACAGAAGTTTTTCAGTTTCATGATGTCTTATTTACTAATTGTTCATCTTAGTATCTGTGTTGTTGGTGTTCTATTCAGGAAGTTTTTTTCCTATGCCGTTAGTTTAAGGCTATTCCTTATTTTCTATTCTATCTGATAGAGAACTTCCCCCATGTTTCAGAAAGGGTGTTACTGAGGTTTTCTGTTGCATATGCTATGCTAGCTGGCCTGCAATTCCCAGGGCACCTGTATCCCTCCATTTGCAGGGATCCTGGGGTTACAGAAACCTGCAGCATCTGACTTTTGATGTGTTTTAGGGACTTAGGACTCGGATCCTCATGCCTTCACAACACTGTTACCCACTGACACATCTCACCATTCCAGAAAGACTATTCTTTAAAAGCCCATATCCTTACACATGGCTTATATCATTTGTTACATAATAACAAGGTTTATATAAATTTAGATGAGGATGTTTTTGAAAGTTGTAGGAAACAAATGCACTTACTGAAAAAAATGGAAGTTATAGACTTATGGACATCAGCTGTCCTGAAATGAATCACTGTTAATAGCTTCAAGTAATATAAAGTTCTTGGAAAGGCTCAGGGTGATTAGTTTGTGTTACATCTTTGTTGAGGGAGGACACAAATTGCAGGTAAAAGTAGGATGTGGCAAGAACTCATTTAAATTCAGTGATATCTACTTTTTTGACATTCCAGAGAATGTGAGGAGACATTTATCTCTAAGTAAAGATGGATGGATTTAAATCTGCTGATAATTTAATAGTGAACACTTGAAATATTAGAAAATGTACTTGTTTATTACTAAGCCCCCAAAAGCATTCTGATTGAATTACTTGTGCTTACTGAATTTCTAGTGGAAAGGATTTGGTTTGGAAGGGTTTATCAAGCAATTACCTTACACTTGTACACACAAAAGTAATTGAATTAATCAGCTTCAAGTTTGGTAATAGCATTCTGCATTATCGCCATTAGTTGGTTAGTAGCATAAATATTTAAATAAATGGTCACTTCATTTCATAGAAAGAAACCTATAGAAAATGAGGGGGTTATAAAACTCATATCAGTTGACTATCAACTCTTTTTAATTCCTAATTTAAGCATATGGAAAGATCAATTGTGATGTTATTATTTTGTCATGATGCTGTATCATAAATACTTGCCTAAATTTTCCCAGAACAGCACATAAATAGCTGGATACAAGAGAACTATGGGAAGTCTGTCAGGATTCACTCAATGAAGGAGAAACATTAAAAGACACTTCAGTAAGTAAAGGTTGTGAAGTCCGAATATTCGTGTGAAACCCCAGAGCAGATTTTTATCTTGAAGGCTGATGGCAGCTGCTGCTACTGTGAAGCCCACTGCTGCCTTAGACTCAGAAAGCTACAGGAACTTCTAGCAATGCAGCTTCCAGCCTCCTGCTTCCTGACTTCAGGCTGACACTTTCCAGAGAAAGGTTAAAATATGTTTTTGCAAAATGTCCTGTTTAGAACAATGGTTGTTGGAGTCTACCAAAAGAACAATTAGGAATTGGCTTTCTTGAGATGTCATGTGGGCATCCCTCCTGGTGGGGTTTTATTTGCATGACGGCTCCAAAATAAAAGACCAAGTCAGGGTAAGTGTGATAATGGCATGTACTGTACGAAGGTCATAGTAATAGTAAAATGTTACATTATAGTGTCGGAGACTTAAATGAACACAGTCAAAATGTAAGAAAATGGGTTTTCATTATAAATGGAAACAATTCTAAAGAATTTCCATGAATCTGTACTGTTTTAGCTACTGAGTGCATGTGAGTGTGGCTGACCTTGACAATGCTTGTGTTGTGATATCCTTTCAAGTTCATATTGATGTCAGAAAGTTATCATGTGTACATTTATTATAGTCCCATAGATTGTACATTAAGAATGGATAGCACATATATATATATATAAAATAAAATAATTACCTTTTTCAGCCCAAAAATTTATGGGCAAATATGCCAGCCACATGTTCTTCTTCTTCCTTTCTCCAGTTATTTTTTTTAATAATGCTCAGAGTTGACTCCATTGAGTTGAAAAGCAATACAGACATTTTATGATCCTTCACAAGACAATAAATGGAAAATTAGTGAAATATAGGAAAGTATAATTCATTCAAGAAATGTACAAACGTTTACAGAATTAATATGCTAAGGTTCAAAATGAAACATATGCTGTCAATCTGTATGCTGCATGTTTAAAAGGGCGGCATCTGGGTTATTCTAACAGGCATATTGTCAATGCAGAAAGATCTCAGGTTTTTTATTATTTAAACAGATAAAATACAAAAATGAAATTATAAATTCCATCCAACTTGTTAAAAGCTGCTGTACCTACTGTTGATATCCTTTTAAGAACACTAATACTCACAGAATAATTCTATATAGCCTAAGCATGATGTAGATAACAGAAGAATATCTGCAGCCTACAGTGGAGACTACAGAAGTTGGAGAAGGTCAGCTCACTGTCAGAACACCGAGAGAGGGGTCACTTGGATGCTAAACCTCGCTAGAGATCTCAGCTGTTGCATCATGAACAAGACTTATGCTCTTCACTGTCACTGGCTTCTCTAAGACTCAGTTATTTACTCCACACATCAAATAATAATTTCTCTTTGAATTAAAGAATTGTGGTTAGTGCTAGGATTTCTGTGAGTGACCCTCTCATCATATTGGTAACAATGACCTGTGCTACCTTATTCTTGATGCTACCACCAGAATGTGTCTATATTAAGTTTTTCAGCGGGAGCCATATGTTACATATTATATATGATATTTGTGTATATATCATACAAAGTTTTTAGTCACATAAAATACACACACACAGCTGTTGTGTTAACTTTTGCAGGGGATATGTGAACTGATAAATGTCTATATCTTTTCACCCCAGAAAAAGGAGCATACGACAGATGAAAGTAATGATTCTACCAAAATGCATCTTGGTTAACAAATCAGTTTATTGGTTTTCTTGGGAGTGTGGTTGAAGGATTACTTCCAAGAGCATGAGTAACTCAAAGACACCTGTATCACAAAAGGAGCCCATCCCATCATTGTTATTGACCTTTAAGCTGCAATCCAATTGCTCTTTACTTGATTTGCAGGTGAATGCTAGATCAGAGACTTTCTTCAGCGATGACATCCTTACTGCTTATGTATTTAGGAAGTGACTTTGTGAATCCTTCGGATTTCAGGAACCACATGAGACTTGGGAATTATTCCCACTTGTGAAACAGGCCTTAAGTGTTATCAGAAATCAGCTGATTGCTTTCCTCTACTGCTTTTCAAATAGTTGGTTTTGTTGTTACTGTGGTTTTAGAGGCAGAGGTTCTTATGCAGCTTTTGCTGTCCTAGAATTCGCTATGTAGACTACACTGGCCTTGAACTCACTGAAACCATTTGCCTCTGCCTTCCACCTACTGAGACTAAAGGCATTAAAAGCGTATTCACCTTGCCTGGCTCAAATCACAAGTTAACTCTGAGTCCAGTAATTTCCTTTCCTTTCCGCAGTGTGATGTCTCTGGGCATGTTCATTCTGGGAAGTTAGTTGAACCTCAGTCTGTCTTATTTCCTACAGTAAAGGACACACTACTGATACTATAACCTGCTTTTGGATGTGTCCATTACAGAACTGCAATACATTATTTGATCCATCACTGATTTTGGGTGGAAGGGATCACCTTATTGATGAATCATCTCTACTTATCAGAGGGACAGGTCATTGTAAATTACAGCAAAGGAGATGACATCCATGGATTTACCCAAAAGATGTTCCAGTCTCAGCTAAGCCTTAATTGCATGTCCTATCACCCATCTCAGGAAGATGCAACCATTGTGATGCCAAGAAGTCACATTAGCTCATTAAGCAAAGGGAGAAGCACACGTGTGTCGATCAGCTTCTGCTGCTGCACACACCACAGGAGGCACTGTCTTTCAACTTATCTTTGGTTCCTGTTGGACACCAATGTTGGTAACTTCTTGAGCGAGCCATGCCCAAATGTCTGCTCATCCAGATAACCAACACAGACAAACTCAGCTGGTGAGTTTAGTAGGTTAGGTATTTTAGTGTAGGTGAAGGGTTACTTAAAGGAACATGAATTACTACAAGACAGCTGCATTACCAAGAGGCCAACCTAGCATGAGTGATAACCCATGGAAGCTACAACCTTGAAACTGCATTGAAATCTACAGTCCTGTAGCTGCCTGCATTATAGGCATCCATGTTTATAAGTCAGAACCCCCTCCAGGCAGCTCAGCTTATGGAAAGCTTTCCATACACCACACAGGAGATCTCACTATATCTACAGTCTTGGGGAGGAGTCTTGTCAACCTTGTAAATGTCAAGGACTTCCTAACATGTGTTTACTTCTTACATCTTAATAATCCTCCCTATAGAATGGAATGTTTCAATTTAGAACTTCTGAAGGCTTCAATTCAAAGGAAATTGTTAAGCAACAGATGTTTCAAAACAGTTTCTTTTTCAGAGCAATGACCTTAAAAAGAAAATATCCATTAAATGAAAACAAGTTTTGCTTAGCCAACAACAGTTTCATCAATTGGTAATTAATTTGATAGAGTTAATATGAACACATCTGCTGTTCTAGTTTTGATTTGTGCTGCTTTATTCCACAACTAAAAGTGACTTTGGGAGGAAAGGGTTTGTGTCATTTACAGTTACAGTCCATCACTGAGTGAAGCTATGGCAGAAACTCAAGGTAGGAGATTATAGGAGAAACCACAGAGGGACACTCCTTACTAGCTTCCTCCCTCTCTCACATTCAGCCATCTATCTTACAGAGCCTGGGCATACCCACCTAGAGATGGTACCGACTACAGTAATGAAAGTGCCCCACAGACATGTCCATAGCCAATGTAGTGGGAGACATTCCCCAACAGATGTTTCCTTGTCCCAAGTATATTAAGTTGACAACAAAGATCATTACACACACACACACAGACACACACGCACACACGCACGCACACACACACATTAAAGCAGGACACATGATATTGTTGTAATTTAAAGCACAAGAAAAACGGCTTTCTTCTATAGAGGTACAAATTCAACTCTTATGCATGGCACATTGTAGAAGCAGAGAAAAACTGTCATCAATAGGATGAGAATTATAAGATAGCTGATAGCTGAGCATATGTGCTTCTGTTCTCTCCATTTATTAGATCTCATCCAAATTTAATCAGTGCAGTGAAATATAAAACAAACAAACAAAAAGCAGGAGCCATCTGCAACCACCACGTAGCCGAATGTGTGAGGATGGAAGAACATGTCAAGATTCCAAGAGAGAGATGACTGACCTCGGCCAGACAAAGGGTGCTTATGCTAAAACTCTCTACATGAGAGTCCCTAATGAGAAGTAAAATTGGGTAGCAACATCATTACCAACAATTGCATGGGCTGGTTAAGATAGCAAAGGAAGGCACAGAGTAAATTGTGGAACATGGACCTTAACATTCTGAATGTTCACTCTTGGCCAAGTAGAGTGTGGAGGAGGAGATACAGAGGTGACCTGTAAGCTCCC
Source organism: Pachyuromys duprasi (assembly GCA_028658305.1). NCBI lineage: Eukaryota > Metazoa > Chordata > Mammalia > Rodentia > Muridae > Pachyuromys > Pachyuromys duprasi. The sequence goes on along the minus strand of CM053766.1, from coordinate 6,281,859 downwards.
TTCTGCTGCCCGTGACAAAGTGCGCTGCAGTTCACTGGCAACATTCAGGAGTACCCGGTAGCACTCAGCTCTCCTTCTGTGCTTCTTTTATATGATATAGTTATAAACTCTGGTTTCCAGAATAACTTATTTCACTCTAAGTTGAATACATTTTTAACAGAGTCCAACAGAGATGGTATAGATTTAAAAGTAGAACAGAAAGGTGAAAATATGAGCACATAGGAAAGAATAATATTGATTTGGAAATGTTGTCATGAAACAGGATGAAAAAATATGAACAGATATAGTTTCCTGGATAAAAACAAAATGCAATGATTCAGTAACTTTTTTTTTTCAAGAAGAACTCAAAGTAGTAATCAGGAAAGATCATAAAAGAACAGATGGTATGAAATTTGAAGTGGCAGAGCTAAGGAAATTAAAGAAAAATAAAATCACAGAAGTAAGCAATATTGAAAATTATACAAAGAAAGATGTACTACTGAAAAATTAGAACATAAAGTACAAATAAAAATAGAAAGAAAGAAAGAAAGAAAGAAAGAAAGAAAGAAAGAAAGAAAGAAAGAAAGAAAGAAAGAAAGAAAATGACTTAAAAGAAGATAGATACTAAGGAGGGACAAAAGTAAATCCACTTACAGAAAAACGGTGTCCTTGGGACAGTAAGTCTAAATAACTAAATGAAACACTTAGAATTATGGAAACCACATTTTCAGATGTATTGTAAACCTGAAAGTATAAAGAAGCAATAATTTTCTGAGTAAATTTTTTTATGTTGGTGACCCAAAACAAGTCTCAGTGTATTCCTAGACTTCAATTTTAATGAAAACTTCAGGGCTCTGGATATAGCTCAGTGGAGGTTGAACCCATGGGCCTATGTTTGCTTTCCACAGTAGGAAGAAATGAAGGGAAGATGATTAAAGGGAAACAAGCAGCAGAAGAAGGAAACAGGGGTTAACACAGATAACTCAACCAACCATTTGGTAAGGGGTATGACAATGTAATTTGACCATTGAGTTCATCACAGAAATATTCTATACACGAGGAGAGCTAAAGGAGTCTATGAGGTAGATGGGGAAGCTTCTTATGGCAAATTACCTTAACTTTCAGTTAAACTTCATTTTTCTAACATGGAAAAGTGGCATTCTTACCTTGAGGAAGCACCAATAGTTGGAGATATTTTCTATTCTATATGAAGCTTCTGCCTCAAAATCTACTCACCAGCCCAGCTGAAACCTTGCCAGAAAATTCTGGCAAAATAAGAAATTTCCTGACAGATCTTCCCCCTTGCTTTCACAGTAGTCATCCACCCACTGTGGTCTAAAGGAGCCATCTTAACATTTTTATTCCAGCTGCCTCCTACTTGTCCTTCACAGACACTTCCCACATACATCTTGTCATCTTCCGGTCCCAGAGGATCTGTGCTAACAAGCCAAGTGAACATTGCAAGGACTGCCAACAAAGAGCAATCCCATCAAATTCTGTGATGAAGGGAGGAAGGGTAGATAAATTTAGAGCAAACAAATGAATGTGTCCTAGTACCCTGATAGGCCTCAGCAGGCAATCTAATAATGTAGTGTTAAAGCTTTGCAACTATTGGGACTACATGTGTCAAAACTGCTGTTTCTTTGTTTTCAATCTCATCGTGGGCCTGACAACCTACACACGTAATACATTAAATTACAGTGTAGTAGGTTCAGCAAAGAACAAAAAAACTGAAGATGTGTTTTTCAGTCACAATTAAAAGATGCTTCAATTAATAAATCTAAATTAAAATATCTTAGAATAAACTCCACACAATAGAAGCAAAACATATAGTAACAGGAAAATTAGGACAGATGGATTTTTATCATTCAAGATTAAAAATATTTATCATTCTTTTCTTTAGACAATTGTAAATCTATTGCCTTGGCTATATTAAGCAAAGATCCATTCTACATTCTTATAAACTTTGTCAAAAGTCCTCACAACTTTCTTAGTAGCATTTTGAGACTATTTCTAATTCCATGAGTAAAACGTAAAATTAGCAAATTTTTAATTTTTTCTGATTTTACAACAATATAATTATAGCTATGTACTTTCCACTGAGCATTGCTATAGTTGCAACTTATACATTTATATGCAATAGTCAGTATTGTAAGAATTTTAACAGTTTACTCAGCTTATTTTTTTGATTTTCTATGCTGCAAGAGTATTTTATGGATTGAATACTTTTCTCATCCCCCTGAAACACATTTTCTAAATTCCTAACTCCCAATGTGGTAATATTGGTAAATATGGCCTTAGAGAAGCAATGGAAGAGGATAACTTAAAAATGGGATCTGTGTCTTGGTAAGAGGGTATAACACATGGCCCAGCCCCAGCCCTGTGCGAATTTTGCTCACCACCTTGTGAGGAAACAATGAGAGCTCAGAATATAGGCAAACCAGGAAGCACACCTTATGAGGTACCAGATCCGCCAGCACATTGTGGATTTATTTGCTGTGAGAAGGGTCTCCATATAAAGTTCTGGCTTCCCTAAAACTTGATATCCTTCTGCCACAGCCTGCTGAGTGCTGGAATTATAGGTATATACCCAGACTCTAGGAGTACTTTTATGTTGGCCAACAAAATGTCAGACTGAACAGTTAAATGCTTAAACTTAAGCCATCTAGAAAATGACATTTTTGATTAAACATTAATTTATTAATTTAATTGTAACTATTCAAACTGGTTAGAATATTTACGGTGAACTTCTTTTTTTCTCAGCTTATTATGAAGTTTTCTTCAACAATGATAGCTTTTATAGGAGAGAAAGTCAGTTTTCTTGAAGGGTATGACTCCTAGTATGTTAACCACACTCAAGTATATTGTCCATACCCAGCATAAGTATTTTATGTATTTTTCATTTTTTTGTGCTTAATACTTTTTAGAGTGGAAGAAATATGTAGCATTTTAAGGATGAGAAAGCAGCTCACCACCATAAGAGATCATTCAGAAAGGTCTCTTCCAACCACATTACCATAAAGAAATAGTTACACAGTCTCTCTCCAATTTGTGAAATTCAGTGTCTTAATGCACAGTACATGTGTGCTTAAAAGATTACCTATTTGCTACACCAAACTCAACAACTTTTCTCCCAATGTGAAAAAAATATATTTCACAAATGTGCCTTATGGTAAAAATTGTGAGAAAAATGTGGAAAATTCTAAGATACGAATTATAGACTGTATAAAAAAAGATTGTTATAGCAATAGATAAACATGATACCCTGATGACAGAATGAGAGAAGAAGCGTGTAATATTCCAATGTTGATTCTACCATGCTGACAAGATCCTGAAGCCAAATGTCATTCTTGTTCAAATCAAGCATGATAATAAATATAAGTGGTAGGTTTTAATAGGCACCTAAGCAACCAGACCTCTGGTTATTTATTTTCACATAAGGGCTGATGCTCTCTTACACCAATCAAATTTCAATCCAATAGAAAATTACATTTCTGATTGTCCCACAACTTACTTGCTTTTCTCCTTAATTTGATTTTTTTAACTTTTTAGTTTACATGAGCACTGTGCCAACTCACATATGAATGAGATGGTTTCTACTTATTTTTTAGAATTTTAATTGTGTGTATGTGTGCATGCATACGTGTGTGTGTGTGTGTGTGTGTGTGTGTGTGTTATGTGCCTGTGTGCAAAGGGAGCATCTGGTGGTCAGAGGCAAGATAACGTTCCAGAGTGCATGCTCTCCTTCTGCTTCTACAGAGTCAAGTCATGGATCTTCCAGCTCTTACAGTGAGAGCTTTTACCCACAGAGCCACCTCAGAACCCCCTTAGTGAGTCCTACATTACACAGTCCATCTGTTTTCCTGGATGTGTAACCTACCTATTTCCCACCTTGGGCATCTGATCCTACGAGCTTCAGAGGAACTTTCCCTTTGTGAGCTGAAGAAAAAGTGGCCCTGTGATATTTCATTATTATAATATATGACCAACTCTGGTTGGGTGATTACTGTTTCTGCTTGTTTTCCTTAAAATTAGTAAACTGTTCATGTTCTAATTTAAAGCAATCTTTTTACCTTTTCATTTCCTGGATTGTTCTATCTTTTGGCAGAATCTCTTAAGTTCTATGGCACATATCTTTCACAGGCAAACAAAATGATTGTATTAAATTATCTGACTTGTAAAACATGATTTACCATTGTAAATCCCCAATATTTCTTGTCAATTAATAAAATAAGTTTCTGTAATTAAGACTCTTGGAGTTTACAATATTATATTTTGCTTCAACCTGTATTGGAGATGAATCTGAAGCTGCCAAATGTTTCTTTCTGATAGTTACCTCAAAGGTATTGGAATGTCAAGATGACTTCACAGAGAAACAGAATTTTTTTCAGTGAAGAACAATACAAAGTAAATTAAATACAACCACCCCAAAACAGTATAGCAATGATGCATTTGTTTACTATTTTGCCATTGGGTTAATTTAGAATTAGTGTGTCCAGATGCAAATCAAAACGACCCTGAGATTTCACCTTACACCTGTCAGAATGGATAAGATAAAAAACTCAAGTGACAACATGTGCTGGAGAGGATGTGGAGAAAGGGGAACCCTCCTCCATTGCTGGTGGGAATGTAAACTTGTACAACCACTCTGGAAATCAATTTGATGCTTTCTTAGACAATTAGGAATAGTGATTCCTCAAGATCCAGCTATACCACTCCTAGGCATATATCCAAAAGCTGCTCAAGT
>CM053766.1:6245995-6277033 GCA_028658305.1 Pachyuromys duprasi | reverse complement strand
AACTATGTTCGCAGCTGCTTTATTCATAGTAGCCAGAACTTGGAAACAACCCAGATGTCCCTCAGTTGAGGAATGAATACAGAAATTGTGGTACATTTACACAATGGAATACTACTCAGCAATTAAAAATGAGGAAATCATGAAATTTGCAGGCATTTGTTGGACCTGGAAATGATCAACCTGAGTGAGGTATCCCAAAAGCAGAAAGACCCACACGGTATATACTCACTTATATAGACCTATAAGATAGGATAAACATACTGAAATCTATACACCTAAAGAAGATAAACAAGAAAGAGGACCTGGGGTAAAAGGATTATTCTTCACTTAGAAAGACAAATGGGATGGATATTGAATGTAAGAGAAAACAAGTAGCAGGACAAGAGCCTACCACAGAGGGCCTCAGAAAGACTCTACCTAGCAAATATCAAAGCAAATATTAAGACACACAACCAACCCTTTGGCAGAGTGCAGGGAATCATATGAAAGAGGAGGAAGATACTATGACCTGAAGAGGACAGGTGCTCCTCAAGGACCAAATATATCAGGGCACAGGGGTCTTTTATGAGACTGTTTCTCCAACCAAGAACCATGTATGGCTATAACCTAGAACCTCTGCTTGAATGTAGCAAATGGTAGCTCAATATCCAAGTGGGTACCCTACTAATGGGAACAGGAGCTATTTCTGACATGAACTCAATGGTTAGCTCTTCGACCCCCAGCCCCCGAGAGAGGAACAGCCTTGCTAGGCCACAGAAGAGGACATTGCAGCCAGTCCTGAAGAGACCTGATAAGCTATAGTTAGATGGAAGGGGAGGAGGTCCTCCACTATCAGTGGACTTAGAAAGGAGCAGGGAGGAGATGAGGGAGGGATGGGGTGGATAGGAAGGGAATGTAGGAGGGGGCTATGACTGGGATACAAAGTACATAACCTGTGATTAATATAAAATAAAATGTTAAAAAAAGAATTAGTGTGTCCACCAATAGAAATATTTTATTTGCCTAAGGATAGTAATATAAAATATGATAAATCTATACACATGTACTCAATTACCTCAGTGAATCAGTGAATCAAGTGTGAAAATGGCCCAGATGTTGAACTTTTAAAACATAAAATGTTTGATTAAAATTCAAGCTGGGTACATATCTCATCAGAGAATTGTAAACATAAACAACCAGGTTTTGGCAAATGTGATGGTGGCATCAACATTACAAGTGTGTGGGTGCTATGTTCTTCCTTTCTTATGGACAATAAGCAAAATAGTCTTCTGTAGAAGTTAAGGTGATGATTTTTAATGGTCCTGATGAGCTCATGCAATGATAATTAATGGCCCTTGCACATGCCAAGAAATAACGCACTCTTAACAACACCAATTCTTAAAATTATATCATAAGGAGGTATTTTTAACATGAGTTTCTCATTCAGATTCAATATCTTAATAAACCTGAATAAAATAAAGCAGCATTAATAGCCTTTGGAATATAGCCTGAAGAAGTCATACTCTCCTCCTCCCCCCCCCCCCACAAAAATGAAGCTTGTAATAATAAGGGGAGATTTTCTCATTTACTGAATACCGAAAAGTGTCTTGTAAATTTCCTAATTCCTTTCTTAATATGCAAATGTCTCCCATAAGAAAAGGTTGCTGTTTCTGTAGGCTGTGGTCCAGCCCAGCTTTTCTTTGGGAGCAGCACATACACACTAACACTCTTTCACCTTTTTCAATGACCTCTGGGGCTAATTGGAGATGTTTGTGATGAGCTTTGAATGTGCAGGAAATGCCTAGCAGGAGTCCAGACATTTGCAAATGAAATTTCTGGCTAGCTTGTCAGTCACTAACTATAGTGAGATCTGAGGTGGGTTCTTATTAAAACAGAAGTCTCATCTCTGCAATGGTCAAATCATTAGCCAGTTTTAGAATTCAACATTTATTATTATAATCTAAAACAATGATTTTAATGTATTTTTTTGCATGACTCAATGTTAAAATATAAAAATAGAAACCAGTGAAATGTTTGTTTCAGGCTTCAAGGTCATGACATTTATTTATGTCATAATTTTCATTACAAGATTAATATTTTATATTTTCAGTGATGTACTCTCTACGGTAAAAAATGAGCATTTCCATTATTATTACAAATAAAAAATGCCTGAACTGAAAGGATTGTATTTTTAGAGCTAATTAGTTTTATTTTCAAACTGTCACGCAGTGTACCCTTTCATAATAAGCTCCCTGAATTGCTAGTAAAAGAAAGAGCTCCTACTTCATTTAAAACTGAAAAGAATGTGCTTCTCTGTAGGAGACAGAATAAGGACAAGGGTTTTACTATTATCAAGGGCACAAATGAGAAAAGGAACTGAGACAGGGCTCGGAGGGCAGGGAAGATACAAAGTGAGCACAGGATCATGAGGTGGGTGGACTGAAATTAGCTCTTTCTTGCTTTCCTTCCCAGGAGAGATTGTTACTGAACTACAAAATATTTTGATTCATAAGAGACTTTTGTTAACTTCATGTAAAAAGCAGCCTATTAACAAAACGTCAAGGAATCAATTACCAAATTGACAAATCATCAAGTCTATAAACTCTGTGTAAGACTTTTGTTAACTATAATGGGAACCTGGAAGATGACATTGATTGGAATGAGCAGGGGGACATTTTGAACAGTGTTGTCATAGAAGCAACATCTTTTTCATCCCATTCACAAGGTCTTTCTCACATAGTTATAAACTATACTACACTATCCATCAGCTCCCTAGAACATTCTTGCGAATCTGAACCTTTATTAGACAGCAAAGTAAGCCTTTATTGTTTTATTATTAAAGCAATCTACAGGCAGCATCAGGACTACCCACATGAGGTCTAAAGGACCCCATCTTTTTCCCAGAATACTCAGGTGCCCCCACTTTCATATATCTCCATCTAATGCTTTAATCTTGTTTCTTAGATTTGCCTACAACTATTGCCCCCTGTTGATTTGTATTACTGTGTTTAAAGGTCAAGCATTTGCTACCACTTTTCTACCAGAAACAGAAGACTCTGCCTTGTGCGTCCTGTCTAGGCCACTTCTGTAATTCCACTTCATCACTGCATACTGGCCAATCTTTCTTTAGATCAAAGATAATCAAGTAACTCCTTTCCTAACTAGCTTAGCTACTGTTTTTATTTTTATAGTAAATTACAGGATAAGAAGCAATTTACAGAAAATGTATCTTCTGCTCACAGTTTTGGAGTCCTTCGTGGTACAGAAGATGATGAAAAGGTGTGGGGCAGGACCAGCTACTGTGCCAGCAGTGGAGGGGAGCTGTGTCACATTTGGGTGGGTCTGGAAGCACAGAAGACAACACTGGCAATGAAATGATTTCTCTTTTGTTTGCTTCAGCACCATGTCTCATGAGTGGTGGTGCTCACATTCGTGTACTTCCATTCTTTCAGTTAACCTGAAATATGCACCCATGTATTCATTACTCAAAAGGAGATGACTGTGGAGATTAACCACCATGCTTATGTTTTTGTTCTGGAGGAAATCTTCAGAGAGTGATAAATTCATGTTTCCAGCATCTCTTTCTCATATCCTTGGAAAGGACTGATCATAGGCAAAAATGCAAAGTAGAACGTTATCATTGATGACCCTTGAGGTTTTGAATAATCGTTGGAAGGTATCCATGGCTAATTAAGGATCTGATGAGTCCTGCAGTTACATGGCCAGACAGAAAAGAGAACATGTCTATGTGTCCTTAGTTGTGTCTATAGTTTCCAATGAAGTTTAATGTAGTTTATTTTTAAAAATGTATAAAGCTCCAATTATAGAAAATTATTACTCTACCCAACCTGTTTGATTATCATATATTGTATGATACTTTCATGAACTTACTGTGTTTCCTAAATACATGCAATTATTTTATATCAATTAAAAGAAAACTAAGAAATTGTCATGAAAGTTTAATTAATTATGCACATATACCACATATGTATTCATAAACACTTTTGTGGCAGCTTGTGAAGAACACTTGACAATAATAGATTGTATAAGAAAATCTTACTGACCACTGAGGGAAAAATATGCCACTGTCTACCTTTACCGGAAAATTCATCCCCCTTTCACTATTTAACTCTTGCTTTCTTTCTATTTCTTGAAATATTCAGGTCTATAAACCTCTCTTTTCAAAGCAGCAGAAGAAAAGATGAAAGTATTGTCTTGCATATGCTCAGTGCAAGAAAGAACTCTATATGGCAGAAACAGTCATTTATTAACATGGTAGGTCCTTAAGAGCTGAGTAGAGAAAAGGGCAAGAACAGGAAGTAAAGAATCATTTTCTGTCTGGTACAAAGAAGCTCACCCAATAGCTCATATAAAAGTAGCTATTACAAAGCATGATGTTACAAGAGAAAACAAATCTGTGAGGAGAGAAGAGTGACTCACCCCAAACCCTGCCCACCCTTAAGAGGTAAAATGACACTAATTTTATTGTGCATTTGCCACTTTCAGCAAGTCATTACACTTACATTCAGAATGCCTTTAACTATAGAATTTTCTTGGGTTATTTTAAAAGTTTTCTGGATGTGGTCATGTTAAAATGACATAAACTCAGAGAGTCTGAATGGAAACAATGGCCAAAGTTTGGACAATCTCAAGAGTCAAATGAGCAGTTTAGCACTAGATTAAGTAATTAAAATACCATCCAGAAAGTTACCAGTGCTGTATCAGTGCAAATAAAACAAATATCTATGAGTTTATGCAAATGTGAAAATATAAGTTTAAAAAATATATTGGGTGAAAGAGACAAATCTCTACATAAAATAACTCCTATGCAGAAAAAAAATAATTTTATGAAGATACTCTCATGGAAGGAGTTGGAGTTTAGTTCATAATATGTGGGGTGTGCTTCAAACTTATTCCAAGGCTGCAGTATGGAAACAGATCGGGGTAGGGAAGCAGAGATTGCTGTCAAACACTTCTCTCGGTCAATGACCTCATTAAAGGCGGGCACACATGACAAGCACTATTCCATCAAAACGGCTCTTAAGGCCCTCAAGGGTGTGTCATGTTACAGCTTGCACCCACTCTATGAGGCATCAGAATTGGTCCCTTGATCTGTATTTCTTCTCTAACCCTAGTACTATAATCTAAACATGAGACAAAATTTGTGCAAGCACATCTTAAAGAACATTTGACAAAGCTCTTGACCAATAAAAGTTTCAGTGGCATCACAAACAGGAAATTATGAGGGTCTGACAAAAAACTGAGAAAGCACATGGCAACTAAAGGCAATGCCATGTCGTGTGAGTTCGGTTCAGTTGCGGGGAGTGCTCCTCTATAGGAATGTGGGAAAACTTTAAAAACGTTTTACAAAGAATTAAGTCGGACTCTAACTGACGCATACCACAAGCAAATGCTATCAACATGTTTGTTGATTACAACATCTTTGGCAGCTATTTGTTTCAGAAGGCCACTTTCATCCCATTTGCAGTTTTCAGCCAATGATTATTATAACATATAAAAAAACATATGTATTATTCTCTGGACCAGGGCCATGAAAAAGTACATAATTTGACATTGAATCCATGTAATAATTGATGGTATAAAAGCTGATTACATGGGAAATCCAAGGCAAATAAGATTTGTTGTTACATTGTTATTTTAAATGCAGGTTAAACAAACAGGTTGAGTTCACAGTCTAAGTATTGAGTCTTCAGTCTTTTATTTTATTTTATTTTATTTTTTATATAAATTACAGTTTATTCACTTTGTATCCCAGCTGTAACCCCCTCCCTCGGTCCCTTTGAATCCCACCCTCTCTCCCTCATCTCCTCCCTGCCCCTCTCTAAGTCCACTGATAGGTGAGGTCCTCTTCCCCTTCCCTCTGACCCTAGCCTATCAGGTCTCATCAGAAATGCCTGCATTATCCTCCTTTGTGGCCTGGGAAGGCTGTTCCCTCCTCAGGGGGAGGTGATCAAAGAGCCAGCCAATGGGTTCATGTCAGCGACAGTCCCTGTTTCCCTTACTAGGAAACCCACTTGGAGACTGAGTTGCCATGGTCTACATCTGTGCAGGGGTTCTAGGTTATCTCCTTTCGTGGATCTTAGTTGGAATATCAGTCTCAGAAAAGAACCCCGAGCCCAGATTTCTTGGTTCTGTTGTTTTCCTTGTAGAGAGTCTTAAGTCTTAAGTCATTGAACTTGTTTCATGAACTTAATCTAGAGGTCCAATAAAAGTCATTGCCTCTCTAAATTCTAGAGATATTTTCATAATAATACACCACAATTGCTCAATATTAAAATATTTTACTACCATCCACTATGCATTGAGTTATATACCATCAAAGAATAGGATCCAATCCTGGTACTGTAGTAGTCTATTGAATTCTCATATTTATCCTTTAAGTAAGTCCCCTTGCAGAGCCCATTTTTCATTTTACTCTCTCAAGCAGCAAACTGTATTTTCAGGTTTTATAAAATTGTTATATAAATATTTTTTCATAAAATTACCTTTTTATAATTATGCACATAAAATTTGTGTAATGAAGAAAACCTCATTTGATGCAGATTATAAAGGACCTCTAGAGCATTATCTCAAGCTAACATTCTGCCTTAATAAAGTACCCTTGTGGGAGTATTGATTTAAATATTTGCTTGAGCGAAATCACAAGCATCTTAAAACAAAAGGACTGAGAGAGAAATTGGCAAGACAACACCCTTCACAATAGCCACAAAGGTCATAAATTACTTTGGTGTAAACCTAACCAAGCAAGTCAAAGACTTGTATGAAAAAATTTCCAATCTCTAAAGAAAGAATTAGAAGAAGATATCAAAAGATGGAAAGATCTCCCATGCTCATGGATTGACAAGATTAATATAGTAAAAATGGCCATCTTTCTAAAAGCAATCTACAGATTCAATGCAATTCCCATCAAATTACCAACACAATTGTTTACAGACCTGGAAAGAAAAATTCTCAACTTCATAAGGAACAAGAAACCCAGAATTGCTAAAACAATCCTCTACAGTAAAAGATCTTCTGGAGGTATCTTCATCCCTGATCTCAAACTGTACTATAGAGCAACAATACTAAAAACTGCATGGTATTGGCATAGAAACAGACTGGTGGATCAATGGAATCAAACAGAAGACCTTGAAATAAATCCACAAACTTATGGACACCTGATTTTTGACAAAGATGCCAAAACCATTCAATGGAAAAAAGACAGCATCTTCAACAAATGGTGCTGGTCCAAGTGGATCTCTAAATGCAGAAAAATGCATAAAACTAAAGTCCAAGTGGGTCAAAGACCTCAATATAAATCCAGACACACTAAACCGCTTAGAAGAAAAAGTGGGGAAGAGCCTTGAACTCATTGGCACAGGAGACAACTTCCTGAACAGAATACCAACAGCACAGGCTCTAAGAGCAACAATCAATTAATGGGACCTCATGAAACTGAAAAGCAAAGGACACTGACAGAACAAAATGACTGCCTACAGATTGGGAAAGGATCTTCAAACAACCCTATATCTGACAGAGGACTAATATCCAGTATATATAAAGAACTCAAAAAATTAAAGAGCAACAAATCAAATAATCCAATTAAAAAATGGGCTACAGAGCTAAACAGAGAATTCTCAATAGAAGAATATCGAATGGCAGAGAAACACTTAAAGAAATACTCAACATCCTTACTCATCAGGGAAATGCAAACCAAAACAACCCTGAGATTTCACCTCACACCCATCAGAATGGCCAAGATCAAAAACTCAAGTGACAACACATGCTGGAGAGGATGTGGAGAAAGGGGAACCCTCCCCCACTGCTGGTGGGAATGTAAACTTGTACAACCACTCTGGAAATCAATCTGGAGCTTCCTCAGATGACTAGGAATAGCGCTTTCTCAAGATCCAGCTATACCACTCCTAAGCATATATCCAAAAGAGGCTCAAGTACACAATAGCGACATTTGCTCAACCATGTTTGTAGCAGCTTTATTTCTAATAGCCAGAACCTGGAAACAATCCAGATGCCCCTCAGCTGAGGAATGGATACAAAAATTGTGGTATATCTACACAATGGAATAAAAAAACAAGATTATCATGAAATTTGCAGGTAACTGGTGGGAACTGGAAAGGATCATCCTAAGTGAACTATCCCAGAAGCAGAAAGACACACACAGTATATACTCAATCATTTAAACACATACTATAAGATGAACCTACTAAAATCTGTACACCTAAAGAAACTAATCAAGAGGGAGGACTCTTGGTAAAATGCCTAATCCCTATCCAGAAGGACAAAGGGGATGGACATCAGAAGGAGAGGGCAGGGAACGGGTCAGGAGCCTGCCACGGAGGGCCTCGGAAGGGCTCTGCCCTGCAGATTATCGAAGCAGTTGCTAGATTTATGGCTAACACTTGGGCAGAGTGCAGTGGATCTTATGAGGGGAATGGGAAATATTGGGATCTGGAGAGGACAGGAACTCCACAAGGAGAGCAACAGAACCAAGTGGTCTGAGCACAGGGGTCCTTCCTGAGACTGATGGTCCAACCAGGTACCATGCATGGAGGTAGCCTAGGACCCCTGCACAGGTGTGTCCCATGGCAGTTCAGTGTCCAAGTGGGTTCCATAGTAATGGGAACAGGGACTGTCTCTGACATTAACTGATTGGCCTGCTCTTTGATCACCTCCCCCTGAGCGGGAAGCGGCCTTGCTGGGCCACAGAGGAAGACAATGCAACCACTCCTGATGAGACCTGATGGGCTGGGATTGGAGGGAAGGGAAGGAGGACCTCCCCTATCGGTGGTCTTGGGGAGGACAAGGGTGAAGAGGGGGGAGAGAGAAGGGGGTTGGGACAGGAGGAAGGAGGGAATCTCAGGGGTATATAAGGTGAATAAAGAGTAATTAATAAAGAATTTAATTAAAAAAGATAAAAAGAATGCATTATTTCAGTGGCTTTCAAATATTTGTTGAAGCTACAGGAGCAATCTGAGAAAGAGAGCTCCAATGTCCTTTGTATTCGGAGCGCTGTTCTTGTGTTTATGGATTCCATTATCTTGAGACAGAGTCTCTCTGTGTAGCCCAGGCTGTCCTTAGACGAGCTATCCTCTTGTCGCAGCCACCAAAAGCCTGTGGGTGCAGGTATGCAAAGCATAGCTGGCACTGTTTTAAGATGCTTAATAACAATGAACAAATAAAGCTTGAAAGATTAATATATTTTAAATAATGCTACTTTCCTCTCCTCTGCCTTTATTATTCTTAGAGAGATTAATTTATAAATAAAATTAATAGTTTTCTTTGTTTCTTTTCTTATGCTCTTCCTTTCAAATTCTTAAGTTTCCTTTCCAATTACTTGAGTATAGAATTTCTTACCTGTGTTTGTAGCAAAACAGGTAAGTCCTCCTGTTAATTACATGAATTACATGTTGAGTTCTGTTCTTCATTCACATGGCACATTATGGTTCCAGTAAGTGTTTTCAAATCTAATCACATTTCAGATGATTATAATGCCATTTCAGGATATAGCTAACTTACTAACCACAATTTAGGAGCACAAGTATAGGTCTCCCGTGGCACAATTATAGTTCAGGTCTTACCTGGACTATAAGTAATGTACCATTGTCTTGACCTTCCTTTCCTGTCAGATGCTCACTCTTGTCTAAATACACATAAACATTTGTGTATCACTGAGAGTCAATTCTGACATTTTATTTTTGTTTCTTTGTGCATTCATATTTTTTGCAGTCTTTATTTCTGTAGAAATGTTCTTACCCACTTTGTGCATTTTATCAAGTAATGTAACATGTTTTGAATGGTTCTCTATCTGCAGATAATACAAAATGGTAAGTAAACCATTGAATGTTTGCTGATGATTTAGAGAGAAGATGCTCTCATCCATTTGTAATATAATTCAGACTCATTCATATATGAACATTTAGTATGAAATTAATCAAGAACAAAATTATTAAGAATAATCTGTGACCTAGAAATTGTTTTTATGACATATATTTTTTATCTCCAGTAAATACAAAACCTAACAATATTTTTATCTGAGTATATTAGATATTCAAAGAAGAAAAATTGCATTGTCCTTAGTTTATTATAATTTATGATGTGCTATAACTTAAAATTTATGGCTGCAAATGCTTGGGCACTGTGTATATTTTTTATTCATGACATTAAATGTCTTTTGTTTGTATGATATTTTTCTTTCTGAGACTGGATTACCTCAGTTATAATATTTTTCATTTCCATACAATTACTTTGAAAATTTCATTTTTCTTCATAGCTAAATACAATTTCATTGTGCACATGCACCATAATTTCTTTATCCATTCTTCGATTAGTGAGTACTTAGGTGGATGCTTTGTTCTTGCTATGAGTAGGACACAACAATCATGGGTGTGCAAGTTGCCATGGTAGAATAGAGAGCCCTTTAGGCACATGCCTAGGAGTAGTATTCATGGCCTGTAAATTAGTTCTTCTTTTTTACCTTTTGTGGAAAATATCCACACTGATTTCTCATAGTGGCTACATTCATTTACACTATTCTCAGAATCCAGTAAGGGTCTTCCCCACATCCTCTGCAATATTTGTTGCCATTTGTTTTCTTGACAATAGCCATTCTCACTACATTGACATAGAATAGAGGAAGTGGATATTAGCTATATAATACAGGATAAACATACTAAAATGTATAGTCCTAAAGAAGCTAAACAACAAGGAGGACCCTAGGGAAGATGCTTAATCCTCATTCAGAAGTGCAAACAGGATAGACATCAGAAGTAGGAGAAGGCAGGGAACAGGAGGGGAGACTTACGTAGAGGACCTCTGAAAGACTACACACTAGGGTATCGAAGGAAGTACTGAGGCTCATAGCCAAACTTTGGACAAGAATGCTGGAATCCAAGAGGGATACAGAAAGATCTAGAGAGGACAGGAACTCCACAAGAACAACAGAGCCAAAACGCCTGTGCCCAGCGAGGCCTGCAGGGACCAATACTACATCTAAGGACCATGCATGGAGAGACCTAGACCCCCTGCTCAAAGGAAGCCCTTAGACTACTCATTTTCCAAGTGGGTTCCCTAATAAGGGGTATAGGGACTGTCTCTGACATGGGCTCAGTGGCTGGCTCTTTGATCACCTCCTCCTGGGGGGTATAGCCTTGCCAGGCTACAGAGGAAGACAATGCAGCCAGTACTGATGAGATCTGATAGGCTAGGGTCAGATGGAAGAGGAGAAGGTCCTCCCCAATCAGGGGACTAGGGAAAGGGCATAGGGGCAGAAGAGGAAGGGTAGGTGGTTCTGGGAGGAGATAAGGGTGGGGCTGCAGAAGGGATAAAAAGTGAATAAATTGTAATAAATTAATTATTTAATTAAAACAATTAAAAAGAATCTCAGCTTTAGCTTGTATTTTCCTGGTGGATACAAATGTTAAACACTTTCATATTAATTAAACATGTATATTTCATCTTTTGAGATCTGTCTGCTGAGTTCATTAGCCTATTTTTGATTAGGTTATTTGTTGGCTTAATATTTTTATATACATGTATATTATTGGTATTAATCTTCTGTCAGATGTGTAACTGGCAAAGCCATTTTCCCATTATTTAGACAGTCTTTCACTTGACATTTTGTTGTTGCACAGAAGATTTTTAAACTCAGGAAGTCTTCTCTGTTGACTGTTGGCCTTATTTCCTAAGCAATTAATGTCTTATACGTCAGAAAGTCCTGGTCTATGCCTACCTGTCTTCTATAATTTTCCCTAATGACGTCATAGTTTCAGGTTTTACATTCAGATATTTGGTCCATTAGTTTCTCATTGTGGTTTGTTAAAGAGGCTGTTTTTCTCCAATGTATATTTTTAAAATTATTATTTCCTTTTTTGAGGTTATAATATAGTTAGATATTTTCTCCCTTCCCTTTCCATCTTCTAATCTTCCCTCACTCCCTTCCTTTCTCTCTTTCAGGTATATAGCCTCCTTTTTCATTAACTATTGATGTATATTCTATATGTGTGTGAAAAAGAAACAGAGAGAGAGAGAATATAAATAAATAAATAAATACAATCTGCTTGGTCTATATCCTACGTGTATGTATATTTTCAAGGATGACTACTTTTTCTTGGACAATAGTGTACTCTTCCTTGGAGAAGACCACATCTCTCAATCTGAGAATTCCTTAGTTCTCAGTAGTACTTTGTTTTGGGCTGAGGCCTCCTGGGATTTCCCTTGTCAATATTAACATGTTTATTATGTACTTTTATACTTTTAATGTGTAAGTTTCTACTCAGATCTATGTTTTGCCCCATTGCCCTATGAGCCTCTTTTAGTACTGATCCCACAGTACATCACATCTTTTACAAGCAAGTCTGAATAAACGAAACTTGAGGTATTACAGTTTATTTGTCTCTTCATTTTTAAAAATCTTACTTTATGACATAAACCTATAATCATGATTCTCAATATTCATTTAGTCAAGTCATGACTAATCACTTTGAACAACAGTCTCAGAAAAAATAGAATTTGAAAACACAAAAAAGAGTGAGGTTACCAGATAAATAATGGGTATGCTAGCTACAGTGAGAAGGCAAACAAAAGCCACTCCTGTTATTTCTTACTTCAATAAGATCTGAACTGGGGGCAGGGCTTCTGCTATTAGGACATGATGTACACTAGTATGCTCAGGTTTCCTTAATGCCTCAAAATCGATATGGTGATATAAGACAAAGAAAAAAACGCATAGCTGATATTAATTAACATAAAATTAGCTAAAAGCTGCACTGAAGAATTGCTTTACATATCTGCATTTTATTGGTTAATATATTCACTGTATCTCATTTGCCAATATCTCCAAGTGACATTCATTAAATGTGAAGTCCTGACTTCTGTTCCTTGTGCCTGCTTTGCGAAGCCATCTGTCCTTGACTTCTCTTATGAGAACCATAATACTACCAACAAAAACAACATCAAAAGCTGGACAAAACACAAAAACAGCTACCTAAGGAAAGTGGAAGAAAAAAAAAACAATTCAGGTGGGTAAAGCTGTCAAATTACAGGTAAATGTGTTGAATGGAGGTGAGTTTCCTAGTTTTCTTCTTCCTCTCACTTACCGAGAGAACAAGGGAACTGGATGCAGACCAGCAGAAAGCCAGGAGGGATGAAACCTCCAGAGGACCTCAGCTTTTGTTGTCAGCCGAAGCCAAAAAAGTCATCTGTATGTTGCAGTAAGTCCCTTGTTTCTTTGAGAAGAAAGAGAGAGAGAAGGCATTTTTCCCAATTCTACTATACACTCACCAAATTCTGTTCATCTTGTGTTATTGATGCTTGTGACAGATACCCAGCGGAGCAGCGAAGCAGAGAATTGAACAGAGACTTAAACAAGACACAGAAATAAGCTGGGTTCATGATCTCAACAGATCCATTGGGCTTCCCTGTTAATGTAAAACTATCAACATTACCCTACCATTGTAGAAAGTCTCTGAAAGCAATGAACATGCTATCCATTATATTAAAAAAAAACAATTTAAAAAGAACCAATATACAAGAACTAACAAAATATAACAAATTCTAGGAAAATGTCATCAACTAGTATTAATGCAAATGCTGAAATTTTCGTACAAAAAACATTCAAATTTCCCCAATGACCACCAAGTCTGCAATGAAAATGAGATGCCTTGCTGTGAAGAGACACCATGGCCACAGCAACTCTTATAAAAGAAAACATTTAATTGGGACCAGCTTACAGTTTCAGAGGTCTAGTCCATTATCATTACAGAGGAAAGCATGGTTGCATATAGGCAGACATCAGTCCAGAGAAGGGCTGGGGTTCTACACTGGATTGGCAGGCAGCAGTAAGGAGCCATGAGGCCTGGCTTAAGCTTTTGAAACTTCAAAGCCTGCCCACTAGTGACACACCTCCTCCAACAAGGCCATACCCCCTAATAGTTAGTACTCCTTATAGGCCAATGGGGACCATTTTATTAAAATCACCACTGGAGGAATGGGAGTGGGGAGGTACTCAATCCTGGTTGAGTGATTATTGTCCATAGCTCTAAAATCAGATATGGAAGTAAAAGCATGTTTATCTCCATAGTTGAAATGCCAGTGTGATATAGCAAGGACTGTAGGTTTCCTATTAACAGAATGCAAAAGGAACTATCAGACTGTCATGAAGTTAAGTGTAATCAGATGTTTGGAACCCTTCTTGAGACTGGGGTTTTTCTGAAACTCACAAAGGTAAAGGCTAAAGAAAAACAATGACATAACGGAGGGATGACAGTATTGGCATTGTCCTTTGTAACCTGAGTATGGCCTACTTGTCTGTCCCCTTTGAGAAAATGGTGACATGCCAGTAACATCTATTTTATCTTTCAAGGAATGTTCATTAATATTTCTTCACAGAACGTTTAGTAAATGTTTAGCTGCTAAGCTGAAGCTATACACAAGCATTTGAAAGAAGCACAGAGGTTGCCCCAAAGAGAAAGGCACAAGATCTAAGAGTAGCTTGAAAAGACCTTGTAATCATTCAATGTCAAATGAATGCTTTCATTAATTAATTAATTAATTTGTTTATTTATTTTTATAGGAAGAAAAGCAATAAAAAACTTCACTATTTAACATTGGCTGACCTAGATTATGCTAATTCTATTGATTGAATTAAAGATTGAATGGACAATGTCCCATTTGTTAAAAGAAGCCAGTGTAGAGCAAATGGAAGGAATATTGTTACATCTACACAAAAAGTTCAGAAATATGTTGAGGGGAAAGTAAGGGCTATTGTTTTGTCCATATAGGAACCACATTTCCACGTGACTGAACCTGGGGGAAAGTGGTACAGGTGACCTTTTTCTTTTTCTATTTACTATGTTTCTAATTATAAGATAAGAAATGGCTCAGGCAGATTTAAAAAAAATAATACCTAGGCATATTCCAACTAACTTTACTGAAAACAAAGTGCTCCCCTGCTGTAAAGGTCTGTGTGCTTTGAATCATAGTTTCTTTCTAAACGGAATATCAGAATCCAAATCCAGACATTTGTTGCTGTCGTACTGGGGAAGTTACTGTGTTAAAATGTCACCAACCACTGTAGAGACTATTAGATTACTATTGCTATTAGCAACAAAAAGCAAACAAATATTCATGAATGCAATAATCCTTCCATTTCATTCTCACCATGAGTATAAAGGACAAATTTTTTTCTATTAAAATAGATACAAGAAAATAAAAACCCAAACAGAAAAGAATATACCTACTTTTGTGGATCCTTCTCCAAAATCGACCATGTACTCTGTCATAAAGCAAGCCTCAAAAGATACAAGAAGATTGAAATAACCCATTGTACTTCATCAGACCATCATATATTAAAGTTGGAACTCGATAACTGAAACAACAGAATGCCTAAAAACTCATGGAAACTGAATAACTCCCTACTCAATGACCACTGGGTCAAGAATGAAATAAAGAGAGAAATTAAAGAATTTCCAGAATTCAATGAAAATGAATTCACAATACACTTAAACTTATGAGACACAATAAAAGCAATGCTTAGAGGAAAATTCATAGCACTAAGTGCCTTCATAAAGAAATTGGAGAAATCACATGCTAGCAACTTAATAGCTCATCTGAAAGCTCTAGAATGAAAAGAAGCAGACACACCAAAGAAGAGTAGATGGCAGGAAATAATCAAACTCAGAGCTGAAATCATTAACTTAGAAACAAAGAATCAACAAAACTAAGGCTGATTCTTGAGAAAATCAAGATAGACAAACCCATAGTCAAACTTAGTAAAAGACAGAGGGAGAGTATCCAAATTAACAAAATTAGCAATGAAAAGGGAGACATAACAACAGACACTGGGGAAATCCAAAGAATCATTAGGTCTTATTTCAAAAGCATGTACACCACAAAATTTGAAAATGCAAATGAAATGGATGAAGTGGTATCAACATTAAATCAAGATAAAGTAAATAATTTAAATAGAACTATACTCCATAATGAAAAATAAGTAGTCATGAAAAGTCTCCCAATGGTTTCAGTGCAGAATTCTACAAGACTTTTAAACAAGAGGTAATACCAACACTCCTCAAGATTTCCACAAAATATTAACAAAGAGAACATTGCCAAACTCATTCACATACACATACACGTTTACCCTGATATGTAAACCACATAAAAACCCTAAAAAAAAAGAGAGAGACCAGTTTTTCTTGTGACTACTGATGCAAAAATACTCAATAAAGTACTCACAAGCTGTATTCACATCAAAATTATCATCCACCATGATCAAGTAGGCTTCATTGTAGGGATGTAGAGATAGTTCAACATATGAAAATCTATCAATATAATAAACCATAAAAACAAACTGAAAGACAAAAAATATGTGCTCATCTTATTAGACACTGAAAAAGCTTTTGACAAAACCAACACCTCTTTATGTTGAAAGTCTTGAAGAGATCAGGGATAAAAGGCACATACCTAAACACAATAAAGGTAATATGCAGCAAGCCTATACCAAACTCAAGTTAAATGTAGAGAAACATAAAGCAATCCCACTGAAATCAGGAACAAGACAAGGCTGCCCACTCTCTCCACATTTCTTAAATATAGTGGTGGATATCCTAGCTAGAGCCATAAGATAACTAAAGCAGATCAAGGGGACACAAACTGGAAAGGAAGAAGTCTAAGTATTGCTAGTCACAGATGATAGGATAGTGTACATAAGTTACCCCCAAAATTCTATTATGGAACTTCTACAGCTGATTAACACTTTTAACAACATGGCTGGATAGAAAATTAACTTTAAAAACACAAACAAACAAACAAAAACAGTAGCCCTCCAATATACAATTGATGAACGGGTTGAGAAAGAAAACAGGGAAACAACACCCTTCACAATAGCCAAGAATAATATACAGTATAAGTAAAAGACCTGTATGACAAGAACTTCAAGTCTCTGAAGAAAGAATTTGAAGAAAATATTAAAAGACTGAAAGATCTCCCATGCTCATGTATTAGTAGTATAAACATAGTAAAAATGGCCATCTTACCAAAAATAATACATAGATTCACTGCAATTTCAATGAAAATACCAACACAATTCTTTACAGAAATTTTTAAATAATTTTTATAATATTAATCACAGGTTATTTACTTTCTATCTCAGCTGTACCCCCGTCCTCTTCCCCCCAATCCCACCCTCCCTCCCTCATCTCCTCCCTGCCCCTTTCCAAATCCACTGATATGGGAGGTCCTCCTCCCCTTCCATCTGACCCTAGCTTATCAGGTATCTTCAGGACTGGCTGCAATGTCCCCCTCTGTGACCTAGCAAGGCTGCCCCTCCCTCAGAGGGGGAATGTCAAAGAGCCAGCCATTGAATTCATGTCAGAAATAGTCTCTGTTCTCCTTACTAGGGTACCCACTTGGATACTGAGCTACCATGGGCTACATCCTAGCAGGGGTTCTAGGTTATATTCATACATGGTCCTTGGTTGGAGAAACAGTCTCATAAAAGACCCCTGTACCCAGATATATTTGGTCCTTGTGAAACTCCTGTCCTCTCCAGGTCATACTAATTCCTTCTTCTTTCATATGATTCCCTGCACTCTGCTGAAGGTTTGGGGATGAGTCCCGGTATCTGTTTTGATACACTGCTAGACAGAGTCTTTCAGAGGCCCTCTGTGGTAGGTTCCTGTCCTGTTACTTGTTTTCTCCTACTTCCAATGTCCATCCCAATTGTCTTTCTAAGTGACGATTGATCATCTTACCCCGGGGTCTTCTTTCTTATTTATCTTCTTTAGGTGTACAGATTTTTGTATGTTTATCCTATTTTATAGGTCTAGTACCCACTTTAAGTGAGTATATACCATGTGTGCCTTTTTGCTCCTGGGATACCTCACTCAGGATGATCTATGCTAGATCCCTCCTCCACTACTGATGGAAATGTAAACTTGTACAACCACTTTGGAAATCAATCTGGTGCTTTCTCAGAAAATTAGGAATAGTGCTTCCTCAAGATCCAGCTATACCACTCTTAGGCATATATCCAAAAGATGCTCAAGTACACAACAAGGACATTTGCTCAACTATGTTTGTAGCAGCTTTATTCGTAATACTCAAAACCTGGAAACAACCCAGATTCCATCAACAGAAGAATGGATACACAAATTGTGATACATTTACACAATAGAATACTACTCAGCAATTAAAACAAGGAAATCATGAAATTTGCAGGTGGGATCTAGGAAAGATCTTTACAGAACTTTAAAGAACAATTCTCAACTTCATATGAAAAACAAAAATACTCAGAATAGCTAAAATAACCTGTATAATAAAAGAACTTCTGGAGGTATCTCCATCCCTGATTTCAAGCTGTACTACAGAGTAACACTAGTAAAAAGTACATGATACTGGCATAGAAACAGACTGTTGGATCAATAGAATCTAGTTGAAGATCCAGAAATAAATCCATACATCTATGGATACTTGATCTTTTACAAAGAAGCCAAACTATACAATGGGAAAAGGACAGCATCTCTAACAAATGGTGCTGCTCTAACTGGATGTCTACCTGTAAAAAAAAACACAACTATATTTATCACTCTTTACAAAACTTAAGTCCAAGTGAATCAATAACCATAACATAAAACCAAGGACACTAAGTCTATTAGAAAAAAAAGTGGGGAAGAGCCTTGAACTTATTGGCACAGGAGACAACTTCCTGAACAGAACACCAACAGCTCAGGATCTATGATCAGCAATTAATAAACGGGACCTCTTGATACTGCAAATGTTCTGTAAAGCAAAGAACACTATCAATAGAACAAAATGGCAGACTATGGATTGGGAAAAAATTCTTCACCAACCCTACATCTGATAAAGGGCTAAGATCCAAAATGTATTAAAAAAACTCAAGAAATTAAATAGTAATAAACCAAATATTCCAATTTAAAAATGGAGTACATAGGTAAACAGAATTCATAACAAAGGAATGTCCAATGTCTGAGAGGCACTTAAAGAAATGCTTAAGGTTATTAGTCATCAAATCAAAATGACTCTGACATTCTATTTTATACCTTTTAGACTGTCTAAGATCAAAAATTCAAGTGACAACACATCCTGGAGAGGATATGGATAAAGGAGAACCCTCCTCTGTGCAAATTTGTACAACCTCTCTGGAAATCAATCTGGAATTTTTTTAGAAAATTGCTAATAGCCCTACCTAAAGACTCAGCTATAGCTCTCCTGAATATACCCAAAAGATGCTCTATCCTACAACAAAAACATTTGCTCAACTATGTTCAATAACAGCTTTATTTATAATATCCAGAAACTGGAAACAATGCAGATGTCCCCTAAGTGAAGAATGGATAAAGAAACTGTGGTTCATTTACACAATGGAATTCTACTTAGTTATCAAAAAAAAAAAAAAAAAAAAAGGAAATCGTGAAGGTTGCAGGCAAATGAGGTATCTCAGAGCAGAAAGACACATATGGTATATGCTCACTTACTATAATTCATAGATCCAAAGAAGCTAAGTAACAAGGAGGACCCAAGGGAGGATGCATAAATCTCACAGAGAAGGGAAAATAGAAAAGATAATGGAAGTGATTTAAGAGAGGGAACAGGATAGAAGAGGGAGTACTGAGCAAAATGAGGTTTGTGATCTGATGTGTGGAGAGTGTGTGAGGGGGAGAGAAGAACAGAGGACATGCAGAGAGATGAGAAATCATGGCCACGAGCATCTCTAAGGTACGCTAGAGACCTATATCAGGGAAGGCTTTTGGGAGGATTTGGGGGTGACTCTAACAGAGACCCCTGCTATTGAGGGACATAGAGACTGAAGTAGAAGGAGGGAACCACTAACCCACTTACAAAAACTGGATGGAAAATCTACCCCACCTACAAGATGTGCAGGGATAAAGATAGAGCAGAAATTGAGGGAATGTCCAACCAGTTCCTTGCCATACCATGGGAGAGAGCCAACCCCTAACACTGTTAAGGACACCCTGCTTTGCTTGCAGACAGGAACCTAGCATAGCTGTCCTTTGAGTGGTTTTACCCAGCAGCATATCAAAACAGATGCTGAGACTCAAAGCCAAACATTGGGCAGAGTACAGAGAACTTTGTGGAAGAATGACAGGAAGGGCAGAAGGACACAGAGGGGACAGGATCTTCACAAGAAGACCAACAGAGCCAACTAACTTGGGCCTAGGGGTGGCTTGTGGAGACTGAAACACCAACCAAGTACCATGTACAGACTGGACATAGGCCTCCTACACATGTGTACCTGATGGACAGCTTTGTCTTCAATGTGTTAGCCCTTTCAAGGGGCTCTGGGGATGTCATGCTAAGGACTTTATTTTGTGCTTTTCTATCACTTTTCCCATGAAGGGGCTGACTTACCAAGCCACTATGGTAGAAGATGTGCTCAGTCCTGATGCAACTTGATGTTGGGGGTAGGTAGGTGGGAGTGCTCCCCTTTTCTGAGGGAGAGGGGGATCTGGGGAAGAGAGATGGGGGGTGGGATAAGGAGGAGAGGAGAGAGAGGGCTACGATTGGGATGTAAAACAAACAAACAAACAAATGCATACCCATTGCTTGGTAATATCTAGGTCATTTAAAATTAAATTCATGGAAAGAAAGCACATGCAAGTACTTTCCCTATCTGATCCCACACAGAAATGAGGCTACACTCTAACAGCCAATTCCATTGGTTTGAAACTCTTCAGCTTAACACAGAGAATGATGACATAAAGTATATTCACTGAACTAAGCTGACATATGTACACATAATTTCTCACTCAATGCAGAGCCTTGGCAAAACTGCATGATAGATATATACTTTTATATATGCTACTGTCTGCATTTATATCAAAGAGATGGTAAAAGTTGAACACTTAAAACCACTGTTCATCATTCTAAGTAAGCATTCCTTCTTTATCCATTTCTCATATCAGTACATCTGATTTTTCCAGGAAAAGGGGATGGGAAGGAAATAATAAGAAAATGGCCTAGATGGATTTTGCTTAGAGCAACAAAACTACTTCCACATTCTTAGAATCATTACATTTCCATTAAGATCTCTAGGGAAGAGCAGAGATAGTTCCAGCCATCTGCAGCTAACAGTCCATAGCTCAGCCTCTAAGGACTGGAAAACAGTTACCATTTTTAATGCTGAAATTTAATCTTCACTAACATAGACATTATCACTATTCAAGGGGGATTTCTAAACTTCAAAACAATTTTCCATCTTATGAAATGGATGTGATTATAAAAAGACTGATTCAGTTATTTCAAAAGTCATATTGCCACTTCCAAGAACCTCAAAATAAATTACACATTTAAATGACAATATTTCAAAATTTAATGAACAGCTACACATTGTGCCCAAGTATAGCAATGCTGTGTTCTTATAGTAGGATGTGATGTAGACATAGTTAAGAAGATGAATTGTGAATCTGTTTAAAATCATCTTGATACTAGAAAAAATGTTAAACTTGAAGTAACAATAACTTCATGCCATGTACATATGGGTGGCACTAAATGGATTGAAAATGAATGAATTAATGAATGAAAACACGGATAAGAAGTTGAGAGTATGAAGGGATAGGGTATCTTAGGGAAAGTTAGAGGAAGAGTGTGAATGATATGTATGCTAAAGATACATTCTATACATGTATACAATTTCAAAATTTGACTTTTTTAGTTAAGTATCAGGATGAAGAAAAAATAGTAAAAGCCTAGATTTATGATATGGCATGATTTGGACAATAAATCTTTTTAAGTTCAAATTTTCCATGTCATCTCTTCTCTTTTCTCTTCTCTTCTCTTCTCTGTTTTTCTTTTCTCTTCTCTTCTTCTTCTCTCTCTTTCTCTCTTTTTTTCTTCCTAACTAAAATGGAAGAATTAGAGAATGCCCAAGCTAAGATAATATATATCTCCATTAAAATCAAATTTTCTGGTCATGACATGAGCATTGTACCTACAAGTTCTTAGAAGCAGTAACAGCATACAATACATTAAGCCAACTAAAAGCCCAGCATGGGTGGGTAGGGGATTCTGAAGACTTAGCCCTATATGAGGAACTTTTTACAGTTGTTAGACACTTGGGAGAGAGGACCAATTTTCCGTAGGGATATGGCCACTGTGGGGCCATATTAGAAGATGTCCTTATACCCGTGCATACACTGGTAGCACTAAGTTGGATCAATAGATTTGAAAAGAAATAGCACGGTGTTATAAAGAAAAAGTGCCGGGAAGATAGAAAAGAAATTGGAGGAGAAAGAATGAGAAGTGGATTTGATCAAAACATAGTCCATGAATGTATGAAATTCTCAAACAATAATTTTTAATTTGCAATTTTTATAATGGCAAGTCCTTTTGTACAATGGCATGTAGATTTAAGTGCAGTTATTTTGACAAGTCATCAAGACAGATCTTTAAGCATATAATTTTATCATTTTATAAAATTTGCTATATTGAATAAAAAT
This sequence comes from Pachyuromys duprasi, assembly GCA_028658305.1. Lineage (NCBI taxonomy): Eukaryota > Metazoa > Chordata > Mammalia > Rodentia > Muridae > Pachyuromys > Pachyuromys duprasi. The sequence goes on along the minus strand of CM053766.1, from coordinate 6,254,561 downwards.
AATACCATCATTTCTGGATAAATGTGCCATCTAGATTTTTGGGTTGATCACCCTTTTGAATTTCCTTCCTCACCATTAGTAGACAATTAGGCTCACACTTTAGTTTTTATGAACAGAACTTGTAAATTCTTTCAAAAAGGTCCTAGGAAATTTTTTCAACAAATGGATTATAGAAGTATAACTTTTTGACAGCTAAATACGGGTTCTAGGTCACTTTCTACAATAAAGCCTTGTTCTTGGTACTCTCTCCTATGAGGATAGAGGAAAAAAGACTAATGACTGCTGGCATGGTCATTTTGTGTCTTCTAAACCATTTTTATGTCATTTTCCATAAGATTACGTAAATACAGTACATTTGTGATTATACATAATTAGGAGATAAACATCCTGTGATAGGTAATCTTCACTCTCAGTGTGACTAAATATATAGTCAACATGTAAAACTCAATCAAACAAACAAGCAAAAACACACCCCTGTTTGTTTCTGTGAAAGTATTTCTAGAGAAGTTTAAGAATCAGGGACTAACCCTAATTATGGACCCAAACATCATATGGCCTGGAAGCTTGGGCTGAATCAAAAGTAGAAAACAGCTTGAGAACAAGCATCTATGTCTCCTTCCTGACTGCAGCTGCTTCACACCCACCTCACTCATGCCATGGCGGATTGTACTGTCAAACTAGCATCCGAAATAAGCTGTCCTTTCATAAGGACAGCTCTTGTTAGATATTTTAGCAGTAACAAGAAAAGTGACTAATAGCGAAAAGACGTACCAAGGAATTGGGCCATTGCTGTAATGTATGCAAATATGTGGTTCTTAGCTTTAGGGACTAGTTTTTGGGAGGAATGTAGAAGGGTCTTGAACTTAGGGCTTAAAAAGCTGTAAGAGCTCATAGCTGCCCTTAATGAAGCATTCTGAGAGGAGTGTGGAAGTCCAGAGTTCTGTGAGAAATGTAGTTTCATGAGCTTTTAGAGAAGAATCATTATGCTCTTAGGAAATTACCCAGGGGCCTTTCTTGTCATATTCTGGTAATGAATCTGGCTACATTCTGTCACTGTTCTGAGAACAGCATTTAGGTTATGTCATAGTTGTTGTCTGTCATCTCATCCAGGTCTACAGTGAGGGACAGCAACAAACAATGCAAAAATGTATGAAAAATGGAGTTTGGCTAAAGAGATTGCCACCAGCAAAGAGAAATCTTTTGTCCTGAACTGGGCCAAAAGGTTTCCTGTGGTGAGACTCAATCCATTGGGTTGTCCATGTTGGGAAAATCCAACTTGGTTTGAAAGAGAAGAACCTAAATCTTTCTGTTTGAAAGCAACTACCTAGGGAAGTGTCATTAGACACTGGGGGAGTGTATCCCAGGGTTAGGATGCAAGGCACACAGAGGTCAGGGTGAACCCTTGGGCGTGCCTGTCAGGGTCTTTCTAGATGGGCTAATTGAAGTGGGAAGACCTACCCTGAACTTGGACAGCACCATACCATAACATGGAATCATGGACCGAATATAGAAGAAAAGAAGCCCAGCAACAGCATTGACCTGAATCTGCTTCCTAATTATGGATTCAAATGGACAGTTGCTTTAATCTCTACTGTCATTACTTCCTAGACCTGCTCAACCGGGAAGACAAAATAAATACCCACTTAAAAATCCTATTGTTAGATATTTAGTCACAACCAAGAGAAAAGCAACTAAAACATCCCAACTCCAATGTCATGCTCACCTAAAGACCTCAGGGAAGATGTGCAAGTGAAGAAAGAAGTGAATTTGGAGCATGCCTTCTGAGATGGCAACGCAGTGACAGTGAGAATGGAGGCAGTTTATGCAATTGGATTAGCTATAAAGTAGAATTCTTAGTCACTTTACAAAAATAGTTCATAATCAAATATGTATGATCATAATTTTGTCTTTATTTGCAGTCTTGTTGAGATTTAAAATGTATGTCAGAAATGTGCAATGTTAGAATAATTTATGAATAAATAAACAAAATAGATACTCACAGACTTAGGTGAAGAGATCTTGGAGAGATCTAAGCTGCCATGGCTCTAGGCAGAAGGACACCCCAGTGAGACAGTAGTCCACACAGCATTACAGGTCTTAGGTTAGGGAGTTAACAGTCGGATACTGGGGCAAAATCTACAAAGCACAGTGTTCTAATCCATGACCAATTTTTTTTTCAAGTCCTCTATGCATGATTGAATGTTATGCTTGCAAAAAGATCTTATACAAAATGATGTGGGCACTATTTTCCAGCACCTCAAATAAGATGTTTCAATGGACATATTCTGTATTCAATGGTACTAAATTATATCCCCTTGAAGAATTCAAGTATCATTCAGTGTGATATAGCATCCTATGGAACTTAAAATATTTCTTATTGATCATATAATGTAAGGCTAATATTTATCCACTTAAACAAGCACAATGCGGGTCAACAAGAAAATCAAAGGCAAGTGAGAGAATGTGTCTGAAAGAGCAAGGTAGATGGTACATAAGGAGAAGGAACAAACACAAGTCTGCCCTTTGCACTAACACTTCATGTACCACATGCATATGTACCAGCACACACGTGTGTGTGCACATATATAAAACACAACACACACACATACACAAATCTATACAGAAAATTTTTTTTTATAAAATGAGAGTCTACAGAGAAAATAATCAGGAGAAAACTCTCTTTCACCATAAACTTAAAAAAAACCTCAAATGAACAATTTATATAATTAATATATATAATAAAGAATATAAAATATTAAAAATATATAATAAAAACTTATAAAATAAATATATGCTAACACCAGGAAAAACTGACAAACACAAGAAGATGTAAAGATTTCTTTTATGAAAATAAATTTTTTCATACAATATATCCTGATTACAATTTCCCCTCTCTCTACTCCTAATTTCCTCCACCTTGCCTCCCATTCAGAACCACCCCTTGCTGACTCTTTAGAAGATAGCAGGCTTCTAAGGGATAACAAAATATAACAAAACAAAATAGGATAATATGATTTGATAAAACAAAACTATCACATCAGAATTGGACAAGACAAACAGAAGAAAAAAGTAAGAGAGAAGGCACAAGAATCAGAGACCCATTTGTTCTCACACTCAGGAATCCCATAAAAACACCAAACTGGAAGCCATAATTTAAACCAGCAAAACTGGTGCAGACCCTTGCAGACCCTGGTCATGCTACTTCAGTCTCTATGAGTTCGAATGTGCTTTGATCATGTTGATTTAGAGGGCCTTGTTTTCTTGATGTCTTCCATTTCCTCTTTGTGCCTCCTTTTCTATGGGGTTCTCTGAGCACTAAGAGGGGGGGATTTGATGGAGACATCCATTTAAGGCTTCGTATTCTGAGGTCTCTCACTCTCTGCATCATGTCTGGATGTGGGTGTTGTATTTGTTTCCATCTGCTGCAGAAGGACGCTTCTCTGATGATGGTTAAACAAGGCACTGATCTATAAGTATAGCAGAAAGAATGACATTCAGAGTCCTTGTTTTCCTCTGGTTTTATTTTTGTTTGTTTGCTTGTGTAATGATCAAAAGGACAATGTGTGGTGGACAGTGCCTCAGGAACTGTGAGAGGCTCCAGGGGAATAAAGGACTTTCATCACAAGCGTGCTTTGTTTCCTGGATCATTCTTGGATGTGATTCGGCCCCTTGTGACAAACATTTACATTCAATTTATAAGCTCTGCTTATTCTTGTTGGATGTCAGAACATAGATATAGAAGCCAATGTGGTCAATACATCCTGATTCTGGCTTCTGCCTTGCTTTCCAGCTTTCCCAGATGTAATCTATAGTTCATGCAAGGCTATAGTGCTTAAATTGTTCTGCCTTGACAATGTTCTGAGAAAGCGCTGCTCTGTCAATATTTAATATATGCTCACTAATGTTTATTTACATTTTTTTTCTCTTCCTGCTTTTCTAAACGTGTTTTTCTGAACTCGGCCTTCCTTGAATTATTGTTTTCTCTGTTAAACTCATATTTAAAAGTACACTGTAACTGAATTAGGGTTGCCTATGGTATTAGACTCTAGTCTGCCCATTCCTTCAGGTCCTCAAGTCTGAGGTTTTTCATAGGTCAGCAAAAGTCAACAGCTTCTTTACATATTTTAGGACAGTAGTATTTGGCTTTACCTTAGATCCCTGGGCTTTCTAGTCTCTGGTTCTTGGTCACCCAAGCACTATCTGGCACGGGTTCCAATTTTGAAGTGGTTGAACACTCTCACAAGATTTATGCTAATACAACATAGTATATCCTGCAGGCAGGGCATAATTGTAGGTCAAATTTCTTTGGCCTTGCTTGGTGTCTACATTTCTATTTGGTAGCATGCAAAATACTTTACCAAAGACATTGTCAAGTAGTGTTGCAGGCTCTAGGTGTGCATCGTTCAAGCTCTGCATATTCACTAAGCTGTGTAGCTATCAGCTCCAGCAGTGGGGACTTGTCAGTTTGTGGAGAACAACCTTTTGTCTGGATTGTTTGGGGATTCCCATAGGACTGCTTTGGCCAACGCAATTAAATGTAAACCAGCCCTGGCACTAGAAGCTTTATTTGTTGACAAGAGATGGCCGGTTAGGACTTTGTCTACTCCATTATTTGGCAATTTCATTTAGATTGTCTTCATTTATGCATATAATTTAGTAAAGTTCTATTTTATTGGGTTTCTGTAGTATCTTTCACGTGATTCTTAATTTTAGCTTTCTTTCTGTTTCCTGTCCCTCAGTCCTCTCTCTTCTGACCCTCTCCACTCGATCCTCATGTCCCAGTCACCCCCTTATCCAACTGTAAATAGTTTTTATTTCCCTTTTCTAATGTGCTTTAGCTGTGTTCTCTAATCCTTTGCTCTATACCTACCTTCCACGGTTCTACAGATTTCAGCCAGGCTGTCATTGACTTAAAAGCTAATGTGAATGGAAAGATTTCTAATGCTCATGAAATGGCAGAATTTATATTGTAATTATGGGTTAGTTTTTTGCATTTTATACCAAATTATAAGCAGTTTAAACTGTATTCTATGCATTATTGATTTTGCATATTTAGTTTCAGTGGCTATATTTATAATAAACAGGCATCGATTATTGTTTATGGTCATTGCTATGAATAACTGAATTATACTAACCAAAACCTTTTACTATGCATAGAGACTAAAAGGCAAAAGTTAAAGTACACATTTAGTTATATTCTGCCTTATGTTCCATAATATCTATAGTACAATATGAGCAATAATTTTGACTAATCGTGCAAAAATAGTGCTAGCATTTCATTTAAATGAGCTAAAATTTGCATTTGTTCACAGTAAATGATATGCATAGCTGGTGTTGTACTAGTTGATAACTTTAGTGGTAAAATATTCACTCAAAAGACCATAATCAGCATTATAGCTGTCAAAAGTAAACGAGTAATTACTGGCACATTTAATGGGAGTTTCAGTGCCTTGGAGATAATTCCATCTGGCCATCTCATCTCACAATAGGCTTCTCACTGAAAAATCTGTTCTCTCAATCTCAAAACTTAATTTACCCAGGGAGAAATATGGAGGTCACTATAAACACTGATGATGCCATTAAGACAAAAACTTATTTTCATCAAATTAATAAACCATAGAGAAAAACTATAAGGAAACGTGATATTCAATAAACTAATACATATTGCTGAGCATTTAAAATGAGTTTAAATACAAGTGAGTGTGTGCTTAGACGAAGCTGTTCCAATAAGTCAAAGGCTATTAAACAAAAGCTCAAAGTTGTGGATGGGCTATCACCCTATTAGTTGATAGTGAGAGTTGTTGCTAGATGCCCCAGATGACACAGATGACCACTGCTGCTCTTGGATACCCACTAGAACTATACAGTAAGACTATATTTCTGAAGATGCAAAATGCCTTTGTACATTGGTCATAGAGAACCAATCAGGAACTGGGCTGAAGGCTGTCAGCAACCTTCAGTTGTACTACAACCCACAGTAATACTCAGACAGGCAATATGAACTAATAGGTACAATAGTGATATCTCTTTTAGGGTAATAATAAACTACTCACTGACTAGATTTGATGCCAGTGTCAAAGAGGGATATTAAAGCCTAGTCTTTAAACACAGTCAAAAGCTTATGACAGGAGAGGTCATAGACCATAGTGAGGAGGATGCTATCATTCTTTTGCTGAGTACACATGATGTGACTGTCAGATACCATGTAAATAATTATAATTACATCCACAGTACAGTGTTTCTGTCAGCTGTGGTTAGAGAAGTTTTTTTCCTCAGTTCTAAGTGTAACTACAGCAAGTCATAACTAGTCAAAATACTGAGGGGAAATATCACCGTCCATCTATAAACCAGAGCACAAACCACACCCTTACAATATCAGGGACCATCACATAAAAGGGAGCAGGAGAAATGTAAGAGCCAGAGGAAGGGGACGAATTGTGGTACTCCTACTTCTGGGCATTTTGCAACTTTGATCTTAAAGCAGCTCTGATCGTTTATACAAGAGCTATATAAAATTGAGGCCAAAAACATTCTGAGGTCATGACAGGGGCTGGATTCACTTATGGGGTTCCTCTCTGAAGAGTTACACATAGCTAATGGCTCATGGGGAATGGCAAGGCATTTTCTTCAGTGGTACAGGTACAGGCATAGTAATCCATGCTATAAAATACAACCTTAGTAAAACTCATTGTAACACACACATATTGCCATGAAAGTGGAATAAGGTCTATTTGGGAAGAGGAAGAGGAGTAGAGAGAAGACAGAGGGTAACAGGAGGTAGGTGAACATGATACAATGTGAAGTGTGTGAATATGGCTTAGTGAATTCTATTATTAATAATAATTAATATACTCTAATAAAATTCATTTATAAATAAAGAAGTCATGAACTTTTTTTCCCTGCTGGTTCTTCAGTGAAAGCTACAAAGTTTTTATTCCCTCTAAGAAATTTCTAGTGTAGATTCCCCCATTACAAAGTCAACTGAATATTCACAAAAATTTCTGAGTGTTTATGATCTCAATATTGCAGCTTTGGTGTTCACAGAAGCCAGTGGACATTAGCAGTGTATGAGCTTCAGTGGACAGGCCACTAGATGGGGTCAGCACAGAGCCACAAGACTGGATGGAGGGCTAGTGCAACATAAGCCCCCTTACAGAGCAACTTGAAAGATGTTAAAAGCACTATTCCTCTCAGTTTGAACATTCACAGGAGGTTTGCAGTGAAGAATGTCCATGTCTTCCACTCAACTGCAGCTCTTCACTCTGAGTGGAAGGAAGAAAGGGAAAATTTCCCTGCTGACTATTCTGTTTAAAACATGTTCTCCTTATGCAAACTTCAATCATGTTATCTAATATTCAAAAATTCTTGGACCTTCATGAGAAGGATTAGAACAGACTGGATAATAACTTTTACATTTATAAAGATTATACTGTCCTGAAAATGACAAAATAATTATCATTTTGGTGATGGTCAGGGCACATGTGGAAGGTTCTTTGACTGGACTTTTGTAATGGGTATGACTTTAAGATTTCCCTGAAAAACAAAAACAAAAACAAAAGCAAGTTTTTTTTGTTTGTTTTTTTGTTTTGTTTTGTTTTTGCTACAAAGATTGGAAGCACAAGAGGACAGGCAGAGAATGAAAAGAAAAGATATGTCCAGTATGGGGGAGGGCAGTGCAGGCTTCACCAAATGAGTGTAACCAATGTCTTAAAACATGGATTAGAGTAGCTAGCACAATGTGGTGGAAGGTACTCCAACTCCAATGCACAGATTCAAGGCAAGCAAACTAACCACAGATGTCTAATGCAGGAGTCTCATCTGGGTCAGGCAAGAGGAGTCAACATGGATTACTTGGAGGTTCATGGTGATACAGGAAAATGATTAAGTCATAATTATTTTTAAAATCTCTATGTCCACGAGTACTATTGATCTTCTGAATACTGAAGTGTCAGAAAAACAGTTTCTTGTTCTATCTGATTCTTTAATGCTTTGCATAAATATCTACATTTGATTTTGAAATAATTGAAATTTACAAGTGCAACTAGAATATTTCCATGATTAATTTATGTTGAGGAGTCTATAAAAAATTAGAGCTGAACTGTGAAATGATTTATTTGACTTAATTTTCCTTTTATTAAAAAATATGACCTAACTAGGCCACAGAGAAAGAGGATCCAGACCGTCCTGATGAGACCTGATAGACTAGGGTCAGATAGTAAGGGAGGAGGACCTCCCCTATCAGTGGGCTAGGGGAGGGACATAGTGGGGTAAGAGGGAGGAAGGGTAGGACCAGAAGGAGATGAAGAAGGGGGCCTCAGCTAGGATATAAAGTGAATAAATAAATTATAGTAGTAGTAATAATAATAATAAAGACATAAATTTTAAAAGAAAATTATTTTCCATATAATATAATTCTGGTTCTTCCCATCCCAAACTGCTCCCAGTTTTTCCTGATGTCCTCTCCTATCTAGATCCAGAAGATTCTGTCTCTCATTAGAAAACAAATAGGATCAAAGGAGTAATAATAAAATAAAGTAAGTTAAAACAAAAATAAACAAGTCAGAAG